>JARYGA010035739.1:0-92508 GCA_030545235.1 Helianthus tuberosus | reverse complement strand
GTTCACCTAGTTCTAAGGTACATTTCTTTATGATTTCCCCTGATTTTACCAATTTCCCGTCCGCTAGTTCAATCGAGTATGGAATATCTAATTTACTCGATTCTACCCCAAGTATATTTCTGAATTCTTTAGAAATAAAACTATAATCTGCTCCAGTATAAAAAAAATAGATGCAAAGTGGTTATTGATAGGGAACGTACCGGTGACCACATTCGGGTCCTAGCAAGCTTCCTTAGCTCCTATCATGAAAACTCTTCCCCGTGCTTGGATTTCTTTCGGGAAATCCCTCTTAAAGTGCCCTTTGTCACCACAGTTGAAACAACCTTGATCCTTGGTATTAGTTCCTCAGCACACCTCAGCGCGGTGCCCAAGTCTACCAAATTTACTACACTTGGGATTCCGACATTCCCCATAGTGGTGGAAGGGGCATTTGTTGCACTTTGGTGCATTTCCGGTATAAGGCTTCCTGCCTGTATCGGTTGCAGTGGTGGTAACATAAGCCTTCGCCTCTTTGACTTCTTTTGTGTTCTGCCCCGTTTTATTGTTATTCTTACCCTGTGAACCTTTCTTGAAGTGGGAGAACTTCCTTTTGTTGGAGATAGAGGTCTCCACAGTGGTTCCCTTTTTGTTTACCCTAGACTTATCAAATTTTCCTTGACGTACTGCCAGCTCACTAAGTGCTACAGCCAAATCAATGGCTTTTCCAATCTCTGTGGGCTTAGATGAGGTAACCACAATTAGTATTTGGGGGGCAAGTCCCCAGATGTACCTCTCGATTCTCTTGAATTGAAGTTCCACCAAGTATGGAACCACACGGGACAAATCATGGAATCGCTGCGTGTATCCCTCGATATCTGACCCAGTCATCTTCAAGTTCTAGAATTCTGTTTCCAACTCCTGGATTTCCGACCTTGAGCAATACTTTTTCCTCATCAGTTCTTTGAGTTCCTCCCAGGTCATGCCGTATGCAGCAGTTTCGCCTTTAGTTTGGACCTCGAGGTTCCACCAAGATAGTGCTCCATCAAAAAAGAGCCAGAGACATAAGTAACCCGTTGCTCAGAAGGGCATTTGCTCATTCGAATGACCGAGTCGGTTTTCTCAGTCCAGTGAACGAAAGAAACAGCACCTCCCGTACCATCAAAATTCAAGGGTTTACAGTCCAAGAACTGTTTATAGGTGCAACCTGAAATTATCATATGCACAAATTCAAGAGTGAGTATCAAGAGCACGACATAGAATAGATGAGAGTGTTGTGTAGGTTAATGAATAACCAAGCATTACTAGTCGAAGGGTTTCCTCCAGAAGTACCTCATGTTCCACCGCTTTGTTCGGTTCCGTTGGCTTCGTATTGAGCTATTGCCTGTGAGATACGTTCGTTCAACTCCTCTTGGGTAGTCGGTAACGGGTTTGTGTTCGTCTGTCTACGACACGGTGGCATCGTCTTCTAGATAAAATATCGACCGCCATTAGACAAATATTTAATAATAAATATTGTCAAGTATTATATATAAACACATCTGGTTTATATAAATATGAAAAGTATATGCACGTATACATGACATAACCACACACCCACGAGTATGCATGAACACACCAAGCATCAAAATAGTCGTATAAACTCACATGTGGAAAAGCACCCCACCGTAATGTAACATCAACCAATAGTCCACCACGTCATAATAATATCAACCAAAATACCATCACATCACCATAATATCAACCACAACATAAAAGAAATACTATGTGAAATACAAAAAACATACTTTTATACATAATGACAACTTGTTACATTTGTTCATGAAGATCAAAAGGACTTAGGGATACATACCCCTAGTCAGCACAAGTTTACAATACAAAAGTAAGATTTTCATGCTACATTGTTTCTTGATGTCTTCAAGTTGTCTTCCAAAGGTCTAGATCTTTATAAGTCTTAGTCTTCACAAAAGTGGGTAATAACCCCAAAAGATAGCTACTGATCTACTGCTGACACACTATTGACGTGGAGAAGGCGGAGGGGGTGACTGTGGTTGTGGTGACGGTGATGGAGTGGGTGATGATGGTAAAGGTGGTAATGGTGATGCAGGTGGTGGTGGTGGGGGAGTGATGGCGTCTCTGACCACGGCTAGCTCTGCCTGAAGCTCGCTGACCCTATGAAAGAGTATAGAAATCTGAACATCATAGGATATCATCCTATCCTCCGTAGTGATCGGAGGGAAGTGGGTAGGGTGATACGGATCAGAAGGGTCCATGTTCGGTGGGGGTATAGGAGTATGCATGTAAGGTGGTCTGACTGAGGATGAAGGTCCGGCAAAGTGAGAAGCTCCAGTAGCATAGGGGTCGTGTACAGGATGGTAAGTGGATCCTCCCGTGAAAAACGGGGATGGCTGCTCAGTAAAATGTGGGGTACCACTCAAAGAGTAAAGTTGTGCGGGTCTAGGGATAGGGGTACCAGTAGGAAAGTGGCCAACAGGAGTAGGTGAGACTGCAGGGGGTGAGTGTATCGGTGAAGGGGGGAACTGGTGCAACAGAAGTGGCGTCATCCGATAAGTGCTTACTCTCAGTAGCAGACGAGGATGACGAAATATCAACAACAGATTTGAAAGGGGATGGTAACACAAGTATCGTTATGTCATCTATAACCTCACCATATCCTAGCTCGTCCTCTAGATGGTCAACACGGATCACAGGAACATGGACATCATCATCATCTAGATCAATAACAGGAGGGAAAATAGCTAGAGGTACTGCTAGGTGAACTATCGCATGATCTCCCTCTGGATGTCCATAGATAATCGCATCATGTAGTGGCTATGGGGTGTCGTCCTCCACAGGGTCAGGGAGGGCAAACGGCTAGAAATCATCTATATCATCGTCATCTGAGACCGATCGACCTCGTCATCATGTGGTATGGCCTCAGCGTCAGGGCCGTATCCATCATCGAACACATACTCCATCGGATCCTCCTCGTAGCTCGACGAAGAAGACATGGTCCTGGCAAATAATCCGTACAATACGCATACATATATGTTAGCAAATAATTCATTAGTTATTATATATTTAATGCAATCACTATATCTCATGTCATTTTTGTTCTCGTGTTTCATATGTACTCCTTAGTGTTTTCGAGTCTATTCCTTGTAGACTAACCATGTATTAATCCTTCTTGTTTCTTATGATTGAGCTTGCGTGATAGATCCTCATGTTATCGTGACACAATGAAAACCTTTTGTCATTTTTGTCGCACTTTTGAAATCACTTTTGTAATGTTATCAACTTTTTTTCATGTGAGCCCTTGGTAATTAGAGACCAAACTTTGTAAAAATTTTTCCCCGGTTCACTACAATCGGAGCTCTGATACCAATCTGTCACGCCCTGCTAGTAGCGGAAGTGTATTGTGTGTGATGTAAGAAAGGTAATCATTGCATCCAAATGTGTAAACATATAAACTAACAAATATGCCATAGATATATTGATTTCAACAAAAGATTACAAGTTTTCCAACATAGTTTACAACGTTAGACATAACATGGTTATAGGTTATTTTACACATAACAAAAGATTGTTTTTGACATAAGACATAGTGAGGTATTGTCCCCTATATACCCATACGAAGTTGGGATATAAAAGACAAATCCTCCAAAAGCGGCTCAAGACTTGTTACCTGAAATACATGTAGTTTTAAAAAGTTAACAAAAGTTGAGCGAGTTCATGCAGTTATTGTTATATATGAAATCTTTGTATTCTTGTAATGAAATCATGGTATGTTATTAGCATGTATGGAGTTTAAGGATCTATCAATGGGTAGCGAGCCCCCTGACATTATGTACCATAAGTACATAACCAAACCGAGACAACTTTGACATTTCTGGGATCACAAAAGCACTCTTATGGCACCAACCAGGAGTGGAGCATGTCTCAAGCTCTATAGATCAACATCTTTTGCACCTTGGTCACTAAGTGATTAATGGTTACTATGTCATCATCCCACGTACGTACATTGATCATGTTATCATCTAAACCCATAGCTAACATACCAATAGTTTTAACATGTATTTCTCCTCGATTGTTTTAAAAATAAAACGTTGAAATCATTGAACGGAGGGACATGAACTCACAAGTTTGCGATCCTTGTATGTAATACCGTAAGTAAGTGTCCATACGCGTGATTAACCTACATGTGTACTAACTTTATTAGACACTAGGTATTATCGGACCTCATACAAGTTGCTTATCTTGAATTCTTATTGTGTATTCACTTGTCATTTTGGAACAACTTTGTATTTTAGAGTGTTGGTAGTATATTCGTTCGCTTGTTATGTATATTGATTTCATAAGTGTATACATATATTTTATATGTATTGAATTATGTGTGAACGGGCTTCGCCCTTCACATGTCCCCGTGCTTCACACGCGTGTCATTGGGCCGAACCCATGTCATTGAGCCTAAACCCTGACTTTGGGCTTATCCCACATTTCTATGTCATTGGGCTTAACCCACGTTTCTATGTCATTGGGCTTTACCCATGTTTCTATGTCATTGGGCTTAACCCACATTTCTATGTCATTGGGCTTAACCCACGTTTTAATGTCATTTTATGTCATTGGCCCCTTGCCCACATTTTAATGTCATTGGGCTTAACCTACGTTTTTATGTCATTGGGCCCTTGCCCACGTTTTAATGTCATTGAGCTCTAGCCCATGTATTTTATCATTGGGCCCTAGCCCATGTATTTTATTAATTTGGGCCTAGCCTAACTCGATTTTTAGGAGTCCATGTGTTTAACAATCTTGCGTTTTGTAAAAATTACTAAATAAGTAATTTTTATAATGTTCATTCTTCCATTAAAGAATACTTAGAAATTTTGTATTTTTCTACCAAATTTTCGGAATTGTTAATGGTGATATATATACATATATTCACCCGGTTGTCAAAAAATATATCGTTAGACACATCGTTGTGATCGCTTAATATATATTTCTTGTGAGCTCGTCAGTTGTCCGTTTTGTTTATTCATCCGTTTATTTGCTTATGGATATAATATGCTTAGGATTTATTTATATCCGTTTTCATTGGATTTCTTTGGGAACATATAGGAAACATGTACATGTATTTTTGTGTCTTTTTATACTTGTTTCATACAGGTATTTCTTGGTATCATGGGTGTATTATTTTGATCACCCTAAGTGTATCTAAGTACATACACATAGCACATAATACATATACTTGATGAGTTTCTAAAATATATAATTTTTTGCCAAAAATTATACTTATATATGGTTATTATTTTCACCCATTTATTTTTGTGAAAAAAATATATTTTCAAGTTCATAAGAACTCTTGAATATTTGGGACTTAATCATTTTCATCAAAGCTTCCATAATGACGTGTTTAATCTCGTTAATCACATTTTAACCCCATTTTTAATCACGATTAGATTTTTAGAAAAATTCACCATAGTTTCCCCTAAAACTATGGCGTTTTCCATGTTACAAAAACGTATTTTGACTATAATCAATTTTCCAAATCACCACTAATTCATCAAGTATCACCAAAATCATATTTACAACATGTAATCACATATCCTTCAAAGATTTCTCTTGAACATTATTTAAGTTACTTTCAAGACTTTAAAGTTAAATACTTTTCAAGTTTATTAGCAATTTTTCAAGAATTATAAACCACACTTTTTAAGGATGTTTTCATATAAACTTGTTTTAAATAAACCAAGTTAATAGTGTTTTTAACAAGTCTTGAATCATGATCTTTTCATGTCTTATCTTTCAAAAATCACTAATCCAAGTTCATACACATCATACTCATGATCTTTGAAGTTGATGATCTTGTATGATTTAAACATATAAATGTTTAAATCACATTTTTAAGTGTATTATAGCTAGATTAACACTAATCTAAAATAATACTTAAATCAAATCACAAGATCATCATAAATATAAACTTTAAACCACTAATCTTAACAAAATCAACATAATGAACACGATTTCATCAACTAGATACACTAATCTACTCAAATAACCACATAATAAGTTTAGATTAGCAGATTATTAGCTTTGAGATTAGGGTTTTGATTTGATTTTTATTGATCTTCAAGATAATCAACTTGTACTTTTGTAATCTACTAGTAACAAGAAGGTTAAATATGGTGTTTAGAAGGCTTACAACTTTGCACAAGCAAAATAAGAAGAAGAATAAGAATATTAAGCTCCAAGATAGCTCCTGATGATGTTCCATGCTTAACCCATGTGTGTATGATCTTGTAGTGGCTAGATTATGTGAAAATAAGGTGGTTATGGAATATTTATGGTGGGTTTATAGGGGGTGCATATGGCAGCCGAAAATGGATGAAGATGTGTGGAGGTTTCTTTGAAATTTTTAAAGTGATGAATGATATTGAAAGGATAGGTTATGGTTGTCACACCCCGACCACGTAAAACAACAAGACGTGGCGGAAACGTCGGGGAGTGTTGTAACAGAATCATTGTTTCACAACCATGGAATAAATAATTTTGTTTTATTGAATCATTGAAATCTTTGTTCTATTACAAATCGGATAAATACAAATATTATCTTTCAAGTTTTAAAGTCGCTAAGGCACGAGTCCATCCTAAGTGTAGCATATATCATCAATCATCACAAAGCAGCACCTGAAACATGTGTAAAAATAGGTACGTCAGCATAAAAATGCCTGTGAGATACATAGGTTTTATTGTATTTAGGATTCATGACTTATAAGTTTAAGAAAAAGTTTTAATAAAAGTAGTCATGATCCTTGTAAAAGGTTTGCTTTTATAAATTGTCACACCCCGACAACGTAGAACATACAAAACGTGGCGGAAACATCGGGGAGTGTTGTAACAGAATTAATTGTTTCAAATCCATGGCAATTGAAGTTTCGTTTTATTGATTAACAGTGTTACAATGTCTTAACAAACAAAGAAATACAACATAATTAACTAGTCTTGCATCTTTTATTGTCACTAAAGCCCAAGTCTGCCTATGTGTATCTTGATCAATCTTATGCAACAGCTCCTGAAAAACACATGTGAAAATAGGTACGTCAGCATAAAAATGCCTGTGAGATACATTGGTTTTGTGAAAATAGGATTCATGACTTATGTTTGAGAAAATGTTTAGTCATGAACCTTGTAATTTGCTTTGTCTTGTAAATCATTTGAAGAACGATAAGATCAGATGATTTGTATAAATAAATGTGAGGTTAAATGAATAACCATGTAAAATGAGTTTGTATAAGATAAGTTGTTTGTAAAACAATGTCTTGTGAAAAGTATGTTATTTGTATAAAATGTTCTATGTCTCAAACTGAAATGATTCAAATAACGCTACGATATGTAATACCATACAAACACTTATATATAGGAAGTACCAGCGGCGTATCCACCATGCTTATATCATATTACACACGCTTCGTTACTTAAATCACTTACTCAAACTAAACCAACAATGTAAGATGTCTAATGTAAATCATGTAATATGTATCCAAAATGTAAGCATGTGATGAATAACAAATGTATTAAGCATGCGACAATAGACATACGTAGCATGTGACATGTACTAAGTATGCAACAATAGACATACGTAGCATGTGACCTGTACTATGTATACAACAATAGACATACGTAGCATGTGACATGTACTATGTATACAACAATAGACATACGTAGCATGTGACCTGTACTACGTATACAACAATAGACATACGTAGCATGTAATGTAATGTAATGTAAAACGATGTACTAAGTAATGCACACAATGGGCATACCTAGCATAAGATGTAATAAAATCATGTACTATAATGTACTAATGAACATAACAAGTATATGATGTGAAAACAGGAAAGCATGAAAGTAACAAGTAGGCACATGTGTTCCACCCCACAACAGTTTGGAAAACAGTAAAAGAGGGGTCTATGTACTCACTTGAGATTGCTCAGTAGTCCTTGAGTAACAACCAAACAATGCTAGAGATCGCGGATATCAAACGACACCTAATTTAGGTAACTATGTTAATAAACCGGACCTAAATCGGAGGATTTAGATAAAATGAGGGTTTGTAAACCAAACGAGTATAGAGACTCGTGTCATATGGTTTAACAAAGCCTACATACTAAATGAAACCTAACCTAAGTGCTTTCGACCCATCGCGACCCATTAAGGTAGCTTATGCTACTTTAACGCGTCGTGCGCGTGAAACGCGTTCGGACCGCCTAACTAGTCCTATGACAAGTGTTATATGCCTAAACATGTTACATAATCAGTTATGTGACAAAAGTTTAGGTTACATATGCTTAATTACCAATTATACATGAAAAGGGTATTCTGATAATTTACCTAAGGCATATAAACTACCTATCATACAACTACTTAAACGATGTGACCATAAGGTATAACCTCGGAAGGTTATTCCCTATACACTATGGTCACCTAATGTATTTGGTCGGATCCTAATGATCGACCAAACTGGGTCGGGTTCGAAGGTATAAGCGATTTATTAGATCGCTTACCCTACGACCCTAGACAACGTGGTAATCAGTAGGCATAGTCCCAAGGGACTATAACCAACGTGATTACAATCACGTTGCGAAGTTCAAACGAACTTCGCATTGACCATAAGCTGGTCAACGCTGAAAGTCAAACAAAGTTTGACTTTCTGACTCTAAAAGCAATAAAATAAAGAAAAGAACGAAAGAATACTTACGAAGGGTCCCCGAATGCTAATCTCGATCCAAGAACTCAGGTATGAAACAATGGTTTCAACTTAGAGCTCTCAAATCCAGATTCTTGTGACAAATGAGGTTGGGGTGAATGGGTATTTATAGGAATACCCGAACCGTTAGGATCGTTTCATGGAAAACGTGCCTTAATCCCACCCGTACAAGTGTCGGGACCTTATGGTAGCTCAAATTGATACTTATCAGCTGACTAAGCATTTTAGAATGTGTGGTGGAGGATTAAACAGCTGCAATCTGCTGTTAAATGCAGTTAACCTGGTCAGAAGGGGCCTCGCGGGCTGCATGAGGATGTAAGGGAACTGAGGCGGGCCGCCTGGCCTGCACAGATCAGACATAAGTTTCAGAAATGACAGTTTCAGTCCCTGCACGTGTTTAAGGCCATTTCCGACACTTCTAAGGCCCGTAAAGCCAACTTTAAGGCCCTAAAATGTTGCCTAAACATTGTGGACATGAAACATGCTCAAAAATATGCCGGATGTTGGTTCGTTTGGTCGTACGAACGCGATGTTCGCTTAATTTCGACGGAATGCGCATAAGCGTGAAAAACGATCCAAATGACGTGACGAATGGATTTTTCTTATGCCGAACACTAAAATAAAATATTTTAGTGCTTACATAAATTTTTGGATGTCCGGATGTATTCAGAACGTAAGTTATGCGCGAAAATGCAAACTTGTGCACTTTTTGACACTTTTAGTCCCTGAATGACACAAAAGTTTATTTTAGCATACCGAACACCTCAAAGCCTATTTCTAAGCTATGTGAAGGGTATTTATGGTATATTTAACTTATGGTCATGCTCCGGAATGTCTGTTACAGTTCAAATTGGCATACTTTCGCAGTTTGTCATATTTAGTCCCTGTAGACGAATTAACTTTTATTTCACCACACCAAACCTTCCAAAACTTATATCTAAGTTATGTAAAGGTTATTTAAGGTATGTTAAGCCTATTTCACTATTCCGGAGTGTTTGTTGCATTAAACTGGTTATATTTACGCATCAGTGCGTGTATAACCTTCCAGAAAGCGATTTAGAGCTTGAAATCGAACAAGAGTTGATATGTGCAATCGATACACATATTTATACAGATCCCAAGTATGAAATACAATATTTCATTGGCTTGGTATTTTTTTGATGGTTGAAGTGACACAGGTGTCACAGTCTCCCCTACTTTAGGAAATTTCGTCCCGAAATTTAATTTTAGGAGAACTTGTGGGGACGACGGTGATGTTTTCGCTTTGAATGAACCCCTTGAACCCTAAGTAGAACTCTGGGCCATGTTAGGATTCTTAGCGAAAATGTCAACCTTCAAAGTGAAGTCATTGTAGTAACAAAACATGGAGTTTTGAACTACTGACAGAAGAACGTTTCTTATGAACTTATCATAGGAACTGTGTGTGTGATTGAGATCAGAATTGGGGAGTGTGAGAATAAATGACATTGGTCGAAGTCCAAGACTTCTCCCGTATCATTACTCTTGCCACTGTTGGTCTTAACACATGACAAAACTTCCTGTGATTTCTGTGCACTGAATTCCATAATTATATAGGCCTCCATAATTACGTAGTTCCTTGCACAGTCCGCACAGTTCATTTCATAATGCGTATGGGGAAAAATCAAACGAATAATCCTGTGGTGATTTAACTTGACTGCAATAGAGTCTCTTTAACTAGGTCACCAAAGGATTAGATTAACGAACAATCTCTTGATTTAGACCACCCGAGGGCCTATTTAACTACATAAACACATGATATATTTAACTAGATTGTCGAACCAATCTATTTAACTTAGATCGACGTAGGATCTCTTTAACTAAACTACCTACGGGGAATATTTAACTACATCGACGTAGGATGTATTTAACTAGATTGTCGGACCAATCTATTTAACTTAGATCGACGTAGGATCTCTTTAACTAAACTACCTACTGGGAATATTTAACTACATCGACGTAGGATGTATTTAACTAGATTGTCGGACCAATCTATTTAACTTAGATCGACGTAGGATCTCTTTAACTAAACTACCTACGAGGAATATTTAACTACATCGACGTAGGATGTATTTAACTAGATTGTCGGACCAATCTATTTAACTTAGATCGACGTAGGATCTCTTTAACTAAATCAACACATGTTGTCCTTAAACTTTGGAATAGTACTTTATAATCCAAGGGACTTAACTACAACGTAGAAGTCCATTAAGGATTTAAGATAGTACCTTTTTGAATATCCTACTACGAATCCTTCATATGAAGATAAGAAAGATTTTATGAGGATTTGGATAGCGAATATCCAGAGTATACAAAACACAAAATGCTTAAAAGGAAAGACAAGATGCATAAACACATAGTCACCTAATCACAAAATTGATTATCTAGATCTTTAATTTGTAAGTTTTGTTTTGTTAATTACGTACATGTATTTAAAGCACACTAGGAATCCATTTCATGGATTTCATTCGGTACTTTAAACATTAGCAAGAATCTAACTATGAAGATAGCAAGATCTTCCAAAAATTCGATTTCGTTTTCAAGAAAACGCAATATTCGAATTAAGGAACACAAAAATTTGAAGATACGGAAATACCCTTAGGTACCCTATTAAGAATTTATAGTGGTACTTTGGGTTTTCGTACAGAGTTGTAACTTGCGCCTTGTACTTCGTTTCCTTGGAAGAAACGGGTACTTTGGATTTCCGTGGAAAACGCAAGAGATAATAAAATGAAAGAAATTACGGGGTAGTCTGTTCTTCAAGGAATACGATTCCTTGATTGTCGGTATTGTAGGGGATACGTTGTTTATACATACCATCATATTTGTACATTGCAATGCAAAATAAAAAGATTTATTTATAAACAACAACAACAACAACTGTTTTCATGGACCTTGACAACAAAAGAAAATAATACATAAGGCTTGATTATTTCTAAACAACATTGTCTTCTAGTTGGTCCGATGCTCATCCCTGCGCTGGATTCGCATTAGCAATCTTTGGGCAATTTCTTCGGAAATGGCCCATCTCGCCACAGTTGAAGCAAGGACCTCGTGGAAGACGAGCTTGAGCAGGATTTACTTGAGGTTGGTTTGGACCAGCTTGGTTCGGGGTAAAACGACAAGCATTTGCCAGGTGACCGAGTCGCCCACATGATGCACACAAACGACACTTTAGGTGAGCTAAGTGGTGTGCATTACATTTGTCGCATATCGGTGCAGTACCGGCATATGGTTTCCTTGCAGGAGGCTGAGCTGGTTGGTGGCGGATGTTTTGGTTGGGTTGAGCAGCAATCGCAAAATTCTGCGAAGCCTTACGTTTCTTAGAAGGTTCGGCTTTGCTTTCCTTGGTTTCCTCCTGAACATTAGCTTCTGGTTTCTTGTCGCCTTTCCGAAAAATTTTATTCTTCCTGATGTGGGATTCTGTTAGGGTAGCAGACAGTTCAATGGCTTGTCTGACAGTAGTAGGGTTACTGCCAGTAACAATATCCTGAACTAGGTCAGGAAGGCCATCAATGTATTTCTCAATCGCCTTATCCAGAGGCGTAACCATAGTAGGGCATAACAAGCTCAATTCCTCATAGCGGTCAGTATAGGCTCGATGTTCCCCACTGTCTTGCTTCAAATCATCAAATTCTTTCTCCAACGCTCGCAGTTCATGACGAGGACAGAATTCCCTCATCATAAGAACTCTAAGCTCGGCCCAAGTCTGTGCTAGTGCAATTTCAGCACCCCGGTCTCTCATAATCCCGTTCCACCACGTAAGAGCCCTCTTCTGAAACACGCTCGAAGAAAACTCGACCTTGCGATTTTCAGGACACTGAACGTGATGGAACGTATTCTCAATGCTCTCGAACCATTGAAGAAGCCCAGTTGCTCCCTCAGATCCACTAAACTTGAGCGGTTTAGCCGAGTTGAAACTCTTGAAGTTGCATGGAGCATTGTTGTTGTTGATGGCTTGCATCATTTGAGCATAATGATTTGGGAAGGCAGCAGCCATTTGCTGCGCGATGATTTCTGCCAGTTCGGCAGTCGCTATTTGGCTTTCGCATCGAGGAGGCATTCTAAAAGAGGAAACATGAAAGGAAACGAGTGAGAGAATTAGACGAAAAGAATGAGATGAAACAAATCTGATGAAAGCAAGGATAGTGGTCATTTGTTTGTTACTACAAAGCAACAAACGACCTCGGTGATTAATCAAAGTAAATAGGTCAAAAATAATGTATCGCGAAGACATGCTCGCCTATAAGTGAACACTCATCCCAAGAATTCCCAGGTAAGCACAACTGGTCTCGCGTCTGATGAGATGTATACGAAGTGCTTGCCTAGACAGAAAACCCAGAATACAGGCATTCACCCTTCCAGTTTGCACGTGTTCACATTATTTAAAACCCAAAACCTTGACGAGATTTTGAAAATTCAAAGGGGTTCAAAACCATATAACAGAGGGTTCAAAACCTTATAATCAATCATCTTAGAACAGATGATTAGTTTTTCAAAGTGGTTTTGAAATTTATGTTCTTGTTGTGGTAGTCGCCTAAGGATAGGTGACGGTATTGTTTTATGACTAAACGCAAGTAAACTCGCATTAGGGTCCTAAGAAGGTTATAGACTAGGTCAAAGCATTACTAATAACCTAATTCCCTATAACCATTGGCTCTGATACCATCTTTTCTGTCACACCCCGACCACGTAGAACATACAAAACGTGGCGGAAACATCGGGGAGTGTTGTAACAGAATTAATTGTTTCAAATCCATGGCAATTGAAGTTTCGTTTTATTGATTAACAGTGTTACAATGTCTTAACAAACAAAGAAATACAACATAATTAACTAGTCTTGCATCTTTTATTGTCACTAAAGCCCAAGTCTGCCTATGTGTATCTTGATCAATCTTATGCAACAGCTCCTGAAAAACACATGTGAAAATAGATACGTCAGCATAAAAATGCCTGTGAGATACATAGGTTTTGTGAAAATAGGATTCATGACTTATGTTTGAGAAAATGTTTAGTCATGAACCTTGTAATTTGCTTTGTCTTGTAAATCATTTGAAGAACGATAAGATCAGATGATTTGTATAAATAAATGTGAGGTTAAATGAATAACCATGTAAAATGAGTTTGTATAAGATAAGTTGTTTGTAAAACAATGTCTTGTGAAAAGTATGTTATTTGTATAAAATGTTCTATGTCTCAAACTGAAATGATTCAAATGTAAAACAAACACTTATATATAGGAAGTACCAGCGGCGTATCCACCATGCTTATATCATATTACACACGCTTCGTTACTTAAATCACTTACTCAAACTAAACCAACAATGTAAGATGTCTAATGTAAATCATGTAATATGTATCCAAAATGTAAGCATGTGATGAATAACAAATGTATTAAGCATGCGACAATAGACATACGTAGCATGTGACCTGTACTAAGTATGCAACAATAGACATACGTAGCATGTGACCTGTACTATGTATACAACAATAGACATACGTAGCATGTGACCTGTACTACGTATACAACAATAGACATACGTAGCATGTGACCTGTACTACGTATACAACAATAGACATACGTAGCATGTAACCTGTACTACGTATACAACAATAGACATATGTAGCATGTGACCTGTACTAAGTATACAACAATAGACATACGTAGCATGTGACTTGTACTAAGTATGCAACAATAGACATACGTAGAATGTGACCTGTACTACGTATACAACAATAGACATACGTAGCATGTAATGTAATGTAAAACGATGTACTAAGTAATGCACACAATGGGCATACCTAGCATAAGATGTAATAAAATCATGTACTATAATGTACTAATGAACATAACAAGTATATGATGTGAAAACAGGAAAGCATGAAAGTAACAAGTAGGCACATGTGTTCCACCCCAAAACAGTTTGGAAAACAGTAAAAGAGGGGTCTATGTACTCACTTGAGATTGCTCAATAGTCCTTGAGTAACAACCAAACAATGCTAGAGATCGCGGATATCAAACGACACCTAATTTAGGTAACTATGTTAATAAACCGGACCTAAATCGGAGGATTTAGATAGAATGAGGGTTTGTAATCCAAACGAGTATAGAGACTCGTGTCATATGGTTTAACAAAGCCTACATACTAAATGAAACCTAACCTAAGTGCTTTCGACCCATCGCGACCCATTAAGGTAGCTTATGCTACTTTAACGCGTCGTGCGCATGAAACGCGTTCGGACCGCCTAACTAGTCCTATGACAAGTGTTATATGCCTAAACATGTTACATAATCAGTTATGTGACAAAAGTTTAGGTTACATATGCTTAATTACCAATTATACATGAAAAGGGTATTCTGATAATTTACCTAAGGCATATAAACTACCTATCATACAACTACTTAAACGATGTGACCATAAGGTATAACCTCGGAAGGTTATTCCCTATACACTATGGTCATCTAATGTATTTGGTCGGATCCTAATGATCGACCAAACTGGGTCGGGTTCGAAGGTATAAGCGATTTATTAGATCGCTTACCCTACGACCCTAGACAACGTGGTAATCAGTAGGCATAGTCCCAAGGGACTATAACCAACGTGATTACAATCACGTTGCGAAGTTCAAACGAACTTCGCATTGACCATAAGCTGGTCAACGCTGAAAGTCAAACAAAGTTTGACTTTCTGACTCTAAAAGCAATAAAATAAAGAAAAGAACGAAAGAATACTTACGAAGGGTCCCCGAATGCTAATCTCGATCCAAGAACTCAGGTATGAAACAATGGTTTCAACTTAGAGCTCTCAAATCCAGATTCTTGTGAGAAATGAGGTTGGGGTGAATGGGTATTTATAGGAATACCCGAACCGTTAGGATCGTTTCATGGAAAACGTGCCTTAATCCCACCCGTACAAGTGTCGGGACCTTATGGTAGCTCAAATTGATACTTATCAGCTGACTAAGCATTTTAGAATGTGTGGTGGAGGATTAAACAGCTGCAATCTGCTGTTAAATGCAGTTAACCTGGTCAGAAGGGGCCTCGCGGGCTGCGTGAGGATGTAAGGGAACTGAGGCGGGCCGCCTGGCCTGCACAGATCAGACATAAGTTTTAGAAATGACAGTTTCAGTCCCTGCACGTGTTTAAGGACATTTCTGACACTTCTAAGGCCCGTAAAGCCAACTTTAAGGCCCTAAAATGTTTCCTAAACATTGTGGACATGAAACATGCTCAAAAATATGCCGGATGTTGGTTCGTTTGGTCGTACGAACGCGATGTTCGCTTAATTTCGACGGAATGCGCATAAGCGCGAAAAACGATCCAAATGACGTGACGAATGGATTTTTCTTATGCCGAACACTAAAATAAAATATTTTAGTGCTTACATAAATTTTTGGATGTCCGGATGTATTCAGAACGTAAGTTATGCGCGAAAATGCAAACTTGTGCACTTTTTGACACTTTTAGTCCCTGAATGACACAAAAGTTTATTTTAGCATACCGAACACCTCAAAGCCTATTTCTAAGCTATGTGAAGGGTATTTATGGTATGTTTAACTTATGGTCATGCTCCGGAATGTCTGTTACAGTTCAAATTGGCATACTTTCGCAGTTTGTCATATTTAGTCCCTGTAGACGAATTAACTTTGATTTCACCACACCAAACCTTCCAAAACTTATATCTAAGTTATGTAAAGGTTATTTAAGGTATGTTAAGCCTATTTCACTATTCCGGAGTGTTCGTTGCATTAAACTGGTTATATTTACGCATCAGTACGTGTATAACCTTCCAGAAAGCGATTTAGAGCTTGAAATCGAACAAGAGTTGATATGTGCAATCGATACACATATTTATACAGATCCCAAGTATGAAATACAATATTTCATTAGCTTGGTATTTGTTTGATGGTTGAAGTGACACAGGTGTCACATAAATCATTTATAAGAAATCAGATGGTATAAAATAATAATACATAGAAAATTTAATAAGTAAGTAAAATGAGTATGTATAAAATATATTGTTTGAAAAAGCAATATTTTTATAAAATGGTTTATAGTATATATAAAAATATACTTTGGTTTTTAATAAAGTCAAATAAGTAATATATTAAAATATATTTCAGTTCTCATATTGTTAACCCAAGTGTACTAAATAACAACACGGTATGTAATGTGATGAAGACACTTATATATAAGAAGTACCAGCGGTGTATCTACCATGTTTTCATCACATCACACCCGTCCCGTTATCTAAACACTAACCAAAACCCAATCGTTAGACAAATAGTATATTAAATATACCTTAGTTGTTTAAAATAATAATTTTCAGTAGTATATCAAAAGTATACTTTGGATTTATAAATAACATATTAAACTATGTTTTGGATTACAAATAACATATTAAACTATGTTTTAGATTTTTAACAAAATATATGTTGGTTTTGTACGATATCACATATGAGAGCATATCAAACTATACTTTTGGGAGTATAATTAAATATACAAAAATAATGCGATTTAAGAATTCATTCAGACCTAGTGCATCAAAATACACCTTTGAGAATATAGAAATACCACAAAGGCAATCCCTATTTGGATGGAGAAACAAATTGGTTTCAGACATTCCATGACAACAGGAATGGGGTGTCAAATCCTATAGCGCTATATCATACTACCAACCGGCCTGGTGAACAAAATAAGTACTATTCCAAACATTTATTTTATAATCTTTGAAAATTTAGAGTTTAAGTCATAAATAATCATTCAGTTTGTAAAAAGATAAGTACAAATATGTATAATCAATTATACTTTTGGAAAACATGAAAATAACAGTTAGGTACACATGCTTCACCCCAAAACATTTGAAAACAGTAAAAGAGGGGACTATGTACTCACTTGAGAGTGCTTAGAAGTCTTGAACAACTACCAAGCAAGCTAGAGGAGTCCCGGAAATCAAAGGGTACCTAATATGGGTAACTACATAAATAAACCGGACCTAATTCGGAAGATTGGATAGGATGAGGTCTCGTAAACCAAACGAGTGTGGGAACTCATATGATATGGTTTAACAAGGCCTACATACTAAAAGGAAACCTATCCTAAGTGCTTACGACCCATCACGACCCGTTTAGGTAGCCTATGCTATTTTAACGCGTCGTTCGCGTATAACGTGTTCAGACCGCCTAACTAGTCCTATGACAAGTATTATATGCCCTAACATACTTAATTATGTTACATAATCAGTTAAATGAAAAAATTTTAGGTTACATATGCTTAAATATCAATTATGCATAAAAGGGTATTTTGGTAATTTTCCTAAGGCATATAAACTACCTATCATACAACTACTTAAACAAAGTGACCATAAGGTATAAGGTTATTCCCTATATAACTATGGTCACCTAATGTGCTTGGTCGGATCCTAAAGATCGACCAAACGGGTCTAGTTCGTAAGTCTAAGCGGTTGTTTAGACCGCTTGACTTACGACTCTATATAAGCACTAAACCTAAAGTGACGAGCTAAACATGCTAAAACACGTTTAGTTAAGTTAGAAAACAGGTTTGGTATCAAAACAAACGGTTTTGATACCTAAAAGTAGTTTGGTTACAAAATACGCAAGAATGCGCATTTTGGCCGAAACTACGACTCGTCACTACACCTAGATAACGTGGTAATCAGTAGGTATAGTCGCTAGGGACTATAACCATCGTGATTACGCTCACGTTATGAAGTTCAAACGAACTTCACATTGACCATAAACTGGTCAATGCAGAAAGTCAAACGCAGTTTGACTTTCACGCTAAAACGAATGAAAAGAACGAAGGAAGACTTACAGAAGGTCCCCACAAGATTTGAACCCGATTTACCCTCAGGTATAAAGTATGAACTCCAACTTAGAGGGCCAAAATCAGATTCAAATGTGGGTTTGAGAAAATGGGGTGGAGGGGTATTTATAGTTTTCGTAGAACCGTTAGGATCATTTCTTGAAAACCGAACTTCAATCTCAGCCCTACACTTCATACCCACTGATTTGTGAAACCATGGGCATCCAAAACAAGCATATAGAATCAAAGAAACCTGGTGCAAAGGTGTGTAACAGCTAGAAAAAGCTGGAATCAACATTCTGATGTCTGTGACCTGCTTACGGACCGTAAGATGGAGAACCATATGGTCCGTAAAGACCTTGCAGGTCAGGTACTTTCATAGTTTGGCAGAACAGGCCCCTGAAGCCCCAAACTTGCTATTTGATGTATTTTTGACACGTTTAAGCCCCGTTAACCCCATTTCAAAGCTCTAAAATGGAGTTAAAGTATAGGGAACTTAAAAAATACTCAAAAATATCTCGGATGTCGGTTCATTTGGCCGTACGGTTGCGTTGTTCGGTTAATTAAGACGGAAGTCGTAACGAACGAAAAAACAATCCAAATTAAGCGACGAATGGAATTTTATCATACCAAACACTAAAATAAAATATTTTAATGCTTACAAAAATTTTTGGATGTCCGGATGTATTCAGAACGTAGGATATGCGCGAAAATGCAAACTTATGCACTTTTTGACGCTTTTAGTCCCTGAATGACCATGAAAGTTTATTTTAGCGCACAAAACGCCTCAAAGCCTATTTCTAAGCTATTTGAAGGATATTTAGGGCATATTAACTTATGGTCAAGTTTCGGAATGTTCGTTACTATATAAATCGGTATAGTTTCGAAGTTTGACACAATTAGTCCCTGCGATCGAACAAACTTGATTTCAACACACCAAACCATCCAAAACATATTTATAAGTTATGTGGAGGTTATTTAAGGTATGTTAAGCCTATTTTACTATTCTGGAGTGTTCGTTTCATTAAACTGGTTATACTTACGCATCAGAGCGCGTATAACCCTCCAGAAAGCGATTTAAAGCTTGAAATCGAACAAGAGTTGATATGTGCAAACGATACACATATTTTTACAAATCCCAAGTATGAAATACAATATTTCATTGGTTTAGAATTTGTTTGATGGTTGAAGTGACACAGGTGTCACAGTCTCCCCTACTTTAGGAAATTCCGTCCCGAAATTTAATTTTAGGAGAAACTTGTGAGGACTACTGTGATGTTTTCGCTTTCGAATGAATCCCTTGAACCCTAAGTAGAACTCCGGGCGATGATAGGGTTTTTAGCGAAATTGTCAACCCTCAAAGTGAAGTCCTTGTAGTAGCAAAACATGGAGTTTCAAACTATGGACAGGAGAACGTTTCCCGCGAAGACTTATCATAGGAAACTTGTGTGTGCTTGAAATCAGAATTGGGGAGTGTAAGATAAAATGACATCGGTCAAGGTCCAAGACTTCTCCCGTATCGTTACTCTTAACACACGACAAAACTTCTTGTAGTTTCTGTGCACTGAATTCCATAATTATGTAGGCCTCCATAATTACGTAATTCCTTGCACAGTCCGCACAGTTCATTTCATAATGCGTAGGTGAAAAAAATCAATTGAATGAAGCGACTTGACTAGACCACCAAAGGATCATTTTAACTAGATCAGCGAACGATCTTTTTAACTAGATCAACACATGATCTTCTTAACTAGACCGTTGTATAATCTTTTTAAATAGACCACTTTAAAGGGATCTTTTCAATTATATCATCTCATGATATTCCTAACTAGATTTTCAAAATAAATCTGTTTAACCAGACCATTCAAGAGGTCCAATTGTAGAATAGTACTTTATAACCCAAGGCACTTAACTACAATGTTGAAGTCCATTAAGGATTTAAGATAGTACCTTTGGATATCCTATTATGAATCTCTCATATGAGATATGGAAGATTCTATGAGGATTTGGATGGATCACATATAAACACAAAACATATAAGAGAACACATAAGCACATAATCACATAATTAATTAACTTTTTAATTTGTTATCTTTGGATACAGGTATTTAAAGCACACCAGGAATCCAATCCGTGGATTTCATTTGGCACTTTATGTGACACCCTGGCTTTGCGGAAGCGTGGTTAATTTGGTGTGACTTCTTAATGCCATAGCTTAACCATAACAAAGCTATATGAAATAAAACCATGCAAGATCATCCATTCGATTAAGTTTTAAAAACCAAATACAATATCATTGTCTTAACGGAAACACATCCTAACGACATAAACATTGTTCAACAAACATAAATTTCAACATAAGCATAGTTTAAGGACTGTGACTTGTCCAGGAAAGAGTCACATTCCCTAAACCCAGATGATCTCGTAACTAGTGCAGCAGGAAAGCGTGTCATACCGCGCCAGATCCTTTAATTCCCTGAAATACATGTACGTTGAAAAATCAACAATAATGTTGAGCGAGTTCATGTGTAAGTGAGTAAATAAACCTTTGTAAGTAAATAAATAATCCTGGTATGTAGCAAATAAGGGAATTGAGATCACCAATGGTTTGCAAGGCCACTGATATATGTGCAGTGCAAGTAGGGAGACTCAAACCTAGCGGATTTATGCGTTGGGCACGAAGTCACCCCGAGGTCCGTTTCTAGTTTGGCCTGGGGCTGGGCTCGCTACACCCAGATAGATCTATCGCTCCTGTCCCTCGGTCCTACCATGAGGACTAATGGCCTCATGTTGCTCCTACCCACTCACATGATCTAAGTAGTAAACCTCCTTACGCTAACCATACCATGTATAAAGTACTTGTAATCAAAGTAACATGTATTTCACCCCCGTAGTTTAGAAAACTGAAAACAGTTAAGAGAAAAGGGGGACATGAACTCACAGTGGTGCGTCTCTACCAAGTATACCTCCAAATCAAGCAGCTGTGTGACGACCTACACGTACTAACTTTATTAGACGGACGGCCGTGCCTTAGCTTTAAGGTTTAAGTTTTTGGGAAATAGTTAGACAACTATTTCGTGTTTATATTCTGTATACTTGGTAATCATTTTCCTTCCCAAGGATGGGGGATTTAATACATGTGCGTTCGAAATATATTGTTAAGTCTCACTTAAAATACGGTTTATTTCTAACTCCAAAATATAAATATTCTTCTCAAAAATATTATATTTTCTATTACACAAAATTTTCCCCAAATTAATACGTTAACAAAAATACGCGTTCATGAATATTTCCTTAAAATGTGTAAGTTACGTTTTAACGATCGAGTGGTAATAATAATTACCGGTGTAACTTACGTATTTATCGTAGAGGCGTTCGTATTATTTTGGATTCGATAACATTCGATAGTATTATTTTTACTCTAAAAATAATACTAGTATTTTCACAAAATAATCATAAACACATATCAAGTGACTTTATGAAAATATATACTAAATATATATTTGCCAAGTTTCATTTTGTGAAATCCCACCTCCGATGTTTTGTAAATAAAGTCGTGGCGAAATCTATAATTTGAAAACAAGTCGAAAAGTATTTCTAACACTTATAGTCAAAATAATTCTAAGTGTTAGGTTTTTAGAAAAATTTCGCCAAAGTTTCCTCTGTAACTGGAGGTGGCCACGCTTTCAAGCGTATCATTTTCTTTTATAATCAAATCAACCATTTTTCTTATTTAACCAAAACAATATTCAATGCATCAAACTAGTTAATAAACATGTAATTCGCAAGAATCTCATGAACTTGTGGTTTTCTAATATTACGAAGTAAATCCCATTACTTTTAGCGGATCTCTTATATAAATCCATCCGATTTTGTAAAAACCTCGTTTTTAGAGAAATTCCATTTTTACAACTTCTCGTCATCTTTTACAAAAATAGTTATTTTGTCGAAACTTTGTGCTACACAAGTGTTTACACACTTGTGTGTTCTAAAAATCATTCGTGTTAGTGTAAGATCCGTCTTTAGAAAACATGATTTCTTTGATACTTGGTTCTTTGAAAATACCGCTTGTAGATACGTAGATCTACTAGTTTTAAACACTATTTCACAAGCAAAATCGCTTTTACACAAGTTCATGATTCGTGTGTGGTAGAGTTTCATCCTTTAACCCTTGTTACTTCCAAAACAACCTTATGTCATGATCCATGATCATGACCAACCCGGGTTAAATGATTATCCAAGCTACCACAACATAGATCGGGTCCAAATAACTACACAAATCAAATACTACAAGTTTTACACAACATACAAGCTTTTAACCATTACTTTTAGTGTTTTTAGTAGACTTTCATGTTTCAACTTGCATGTTTACGAGTTTTAACCGTTACAAATCATTTTAACCACGTCAAAATAGTTCGAGAGGGTGATTATAGCAACTTACTACTAGCTCGAGGCTAGGGAAGAATCTAGACGCAAAATGAGAGGATAAAAGCAATAGAGTGAGGTCCTTCGCCTTCCGATTGCACCAAGCTTCCTTGTAGGTGATCCTTAACACTTGTGTGATCTTGGAACTTGCAAGATCAAAACTGAAAAATGGATGGATGTATAGGGGTGTTCGGCCGAAGCCTTTGAGAGAGAGAGAGGGAGTGTTTTGTCTAAGTTTTGGTGGTTAAGGTGTTAGTGTGCTTAGTTTGGAACTTATAGACAAAGTCAAGATCATTAACCAATGGATTTAGTGTCTTATAGATATTAGACATGTTAGATTATTATAATCAACAAGGTACAAGGGGTGTCCCCTTGGGGACCGAATTCGTAAGGGGGGGGGGGGGTTCCTAGTTAGATTCCAACTAAACATCAAGTGTTAGTTAGTTAAATGTGAAGGTTAACTCGGTTACTAATGTGTGGTGCGTTATAGCGGGTGTTAGGGTATTCAGGGACCCTAATTGGCTCAGAAAAAGAAAAACAATGTTAATGACAATATTTTCATGTTCCGGGTAAAGTCCGGTTGTTTGGTTGGATAGTAATCCGTTAAAGTGCTTAACAAAGCTTTAAAGTGTCGTTATTGTTATTTTTAGTGACACAACTTATTCCTGACACTTTGGAAGGTGTCTAGTAATATTTTTCTCATGTTTTGGCACTTTAATAGTTTGCCAAATGCTGAATTTTGTACTTAGAGTACGTTTTAGGCACATCCGGTCACTGTAATTTATTCCTAGAGACGCAGTTCTACAACCCTTATATCCCTAGACTCACCACTAGTGTAGTAAAATATTTCTGGCTCATACGGGCCTTAGAGGCAGTGTCTGCCTGATGCTGGCTTTATCAGCATGTTCAATAGGTTATCCGTTTATAGTGCTACTATGCTTTTTGTGCATCATGTTTGTCACTAAGGTTCAGCATGTAAATAATGTAGTGACGGTAAGTAAAGTATGATGCAGGTATATGCATGTATCAGAATCAAGTAGCAGTTCATCAGTAACTTCAAATAAGCACAGTAATTAAGCAGTAGTTAATTATTAATTAAGTCGTACGGATACCTGGTTTAGTAAGGGTTGTCACATTCTCCCCCCGTTAGAAAAATTTCGTCCCGAAATTTTAAGTTCTGCTTGTAGATGCAGGGTTCTTAGGAAATAAGTGGGGGTATCTCTCTTTCATCCGGTCCTCACGCTCCCAGGTGTATTCAGGACCATGTCTGGCATTCCAACGAACTTTGACGAGCTTGACACTGCTCCGGCGGGTCTTCTTTACTTTCCAATCCGTAACCTCAACCGGTTCTTCAACGAAATGGAGCGTGTCGTCAACATGAATCTCGTCGATGGGAATGGCAATGGTATCTTGAGTTGGACTTTTCTTCAGGTTGGATACATGAAATGTATCGTGAACTGAATGGAGTTCAGCAGGTAAGTCCAGCTTGTATGCTACCAGTCCTATTCTTTCCAAAATTCTGAAAGGACCAATGTAGCGCGGATTTAACTTCCCACGCTTTCCGAAGCGTGCCACACCCTTCCAGGGTGAAACTTTCAATAAAACCATTTCTCCAACTTGGAATTCCAAGTGTTTCCGGTTTGGATCTGCATAGGCTTTCTGTCTGTGGCGAGCTGCTTCGATGCGTTTTAGAATCTGCGCAATCTTGTCTGTCGTCTCTTGGACGATTTCGGGACCAGCAAGCTGCCTATCACCTGCGTCAGCCCAGCATAGGGGTGATCAGCACTTGCGTCCGTAAAGGGCTTCAAATGGCGCGACACCAATACTGGTGTGGTAGCTGTTGTTGTTTGAAAATTCGACCAATGGCAAATACTTATCCCAGCTACCGCCCAAATCCATAACACACGCTCTCAGCATGTCTTCCAAAGTCTGTATCGTCCGCTCACTTTGCCCGTCGGTCTGCGGGTGAAATGCGGTGCTCATATTCAATTGCGAGCCAAATCCTTGATATGAACCTTCCGTCTCTATCGGATATGATTGAGAGAGGCACTCCATGACGTGCGACGATCTCTCTCATGTAAATTTTGGCCAATTTGCTTGTATTATCCTTCTCTCTGATAGGTAAAAAGTGTGCGGACTTTGTTAGGCGGTCAACTATCACCCAGATAGTGTCATGACCTCTTGGCGTTCTTGGCAACTTTGTAACAAAATCCATTGAGATTTGTTCCCATTTCCACTTGGGAATCTCAGGTTGTTGCAGAAGTCCTGAGGGCTTCTGGTATTTCGCTTTCACCTTAGCACACGTTAGGCACTTGCTCACATAAACAGCAACATCGCCTTTCATCCTAGGCCACCAATAATAATCTTTGAAATCCTGGTACATCTTATCCGCTCCAGGGTGGATAGAGTACCGCGACTTGTGAGCTTCATAAAAAATAACTTCCCTTAAATCACCAAACAGAGGAACCCAAATCTTTTTCTCAAAACATAACGTTCCTTCCTCGTTTGGTACCAAAAGCTTCTCCATCCCACGGAGATATTCTTCTTCAAGATTTCCTTCCTTGAGAGCTTCTTTCTGCGCGGCACGAATGCGCAAGGAAAGATCGGTTCGGATAATCATTTCTAAAGCCCTAACCCTTATGGGCTTGATCCTTTCCTTTCGACTTAGGGCATCGGCGACCACATTCACCTTCCCTGGATGATACTTTATCTCGCAGTCGTAATCGTTCAGCAACTCAACCCATCGTCTTTGCCTCATATTCAGCTCCTTCTGGTTGAATATGTGTTGTAAGCTTTTGTGATCTGTAAAAATGGTACACTTTGTACCATAAAGGTAGTGTCTCCAGATCTTTAATGCAAATACCACTGCGCCAAGTTCCAAATCATGTGTGGTATAGTTCTTTTCGTGCACTTTCAATTGACGTGATGCGTAAGCAATAACCTTTTGGCGTTGCATCAACACGCAACCCAATCCTTGACGCGAAGCGTCACAGTATACCACAAAATCATCTGTACCTTCCGGTAGTGCTAAGATTGGCGCATTGCAGAGCTTATCCTTCAATATCTGGAACGCTTCTTCCTGTTTGATTCCCCAATCAAACTTCTTATCTTTCTGCGTGAGGAGCGTCAATGATTGAGCGATCTTCGAAAAATCCTCAATGAACCTTCGATAGTAGCCAGCCAAACCCAAGAATTGTCGAATCTCGGTTGGCGTCTTTGGCGTTTCCCAATTCTTAATCGCTTCGATCTTGGTGGGATCCACGTGGATTCCATTTCCATTTACCACGTGCCCAAGGAATTGTACTTCACGTAGCCAAAATTCGCACTTAGAGAATTTGGCATACAACTGTTCTTTCTTCAGCAGCTCCAAAATAGCTCTTAGATGCTGTTCGTGCTCAGCCTTTGTTCTTGAATAAATCAAGATATCATCGATGAACACTATCACGAACTTGTCCAAGTACGGCTTGCAAACTCTATTCATCAAGTCCATAAAGACTGCAGGTGCGTTTGTCAACCCAAACGGCATAACCAGGAACTCGTAGTGTCCATAACGAGTTCTGAAGGCTGTCTTCGGGATACTCTCCTCTTGTATCCTTAACTGATGGTATCCAGATCGAAGATCGATCTTTGAATAAAAGCTTGAGCCTTGCAGTTGATCAAACAGATCATCAATTCTTGGCAGAGGGTATCTATTCTTGATCGTCAGCTTGTTCAATTCTCTGTAGTCGATACACATACGAAAACTACCGTCCTTCTTCTTGACAAACAAAACTGGAGCTCCCCAAGGCGAGAAGCTTGGTCGGATAAATCCCTTGTCTAACAACTCTTGAAGTTGTGTCGACAGTTCCTGCATCTCAGACGGAGCAAGTCTATAAGGTGCCTTAGCCACAGGCGCGGCGCCTGGAACTAAGTCAATGCGGAACTCTACTTGTCTCTGAGGTGGCAGTCCAGGTAAGTCCTCTGGGAAGACTTCTGGGTATTCCCTCACGACAGGGATGTCTTCTATTCTCGGCTCAGCAGCCTTCTTATCCATAATGTGTGCCAGGAAGGCAACATATCCCTTCTGCAAACACTTTCGCGCTTTCAGGCAGCTGATAATTCTTAACGGCGTATCACGCTTCTCACCATGAACCACAATTGTTTCATCATCTTCGGTTGGGATACGAACGACCTTTTCGTGACAAACTATCTCAGCCTTGTTGCCTGATAACCAATCCATTCCTACCACCACGTCAAAGCTTCCCAACTGGACTGGTAGTAGATCCAGAGCAAACTCATGCTCTCCTAATTCGATCACACAACCTCTGATAACTTCATTGGCTTCTACTAACTTCCCATTAGCCAATTCGATTGAGTACGGAATATCTAACTTATTAGCGGCTAAACCAAGCATATTCTTAAATTCTAACGACACGAAGCTATAATCGGCGCCAGTATCAAATAAAACGGATGCATACCGTTGGTTTACAGGGAACGTACCAGTGAAAACATTGGGATCCTGGCGCGCTTCCCTCGCTTCGATGTGGAACACTCTTCCACGGGCTTGGTTCAACTCTGGGCAGTTCCTCTTAAAGTGCCCGATATCACCACAGTTAAAGCATCCAAGTCTTTGCCCGTTTCCACCTCCATTTCCAGCTTGGTTATTCCTTTGGTTATGATTCACGGTGCCCGCTTGGTTAGCATTGTTGCCTCGATTCCCATTACCTCCATTGTTTCCTTGTGGGCGATTTCCATTCCCACCCCGGTTGTTATTTCTGTTTCCGAATCCTCCCTGGCCTCCCTGGCCAGCAGTGGCCCAACAAGTGTCCTTCAAGTGGCCCGGCTTTCCACATGCTTCGCATACTTTCATACTACAATGGCCAGAATGGTGGCGTTGGCAGGTATTACACTTGGGCTGGGTGCCCATATATCCTTTTCCTTTCTTTCCACTACCAGCTGTAACCTGAGCTGGCGTGCCTGATCCTCCTTTCTTAACCACCACACTGGCGCCCTGCTTGAAGTTCGAGAACTTCCGTTTGTTACCTCCTGATGACTCGACGTGAGTCTCTTTCTTCTTAGGCTCAGCATCATCGAACTTGTTCAGGCGAATAGCCTCCTCTGTGAGAGCCACGCTCAGATCAATTGCCTCAGTAATTGTCGCAGGCTTGGATGAGGTCACCATGCTTATGATTTGAGGAGCTAATCCCCAAATGAAACGTTCAATCCGCTTGAACTCCAGTGTGACCATGTAGGGTACCACATGCGATAAGTCATGGAACCTTTGAACGTATTCTGCGATCTTTGGACCTTCCATTTTCAAATGGCAGAACTCGGTTTCCAATCTTTGGATTTCCGCGCGAGAGCAGTACTCTTTGCGCATAAGTTCCTTCAGTTCGGTCCAGGTTAGCGCGTAGGCAGCAGCTTCACCAAGTGTCTGTACTTGCAAATTCCACCAAGAGAGGGCTCCATCCAAGAATAGCCCCGAGATATAGGTGACTTGCTGATCTAGTGCGCATTTGCTCATGCGAAGAACAGATTCAGTTTTCTCAGCCCAACGAACAAAGGCGACAACACCTCCTGTGCCATCAAAGTTGACCGGTTTGCAGTCTAGAAACTGCTTGTAGGTGCACCCTGCACATACATTGTAACATGTGAACGGCATTAGCATCTTTGCTATAGATATCCAATTAGGTCATGGTATGTCTAAATGACTTAGTATTACCATGAGGTGGATTGTTGTTGCCATTGTTGTTTGAGCTGCTTCCGCTGGGTCCTCCTTGCGTGGCGGCGTATTGTGCGATGGCAGCAGCGATGACTTGCTGGAGTTCTGCCTCATTGGTAGGCATCGGCGTTGGACGTTTCGGCGGCATCTTCTAATAGATGTGTTTACGTTGGCCAGGCCATAATAAAGATCCCATGTTATAATGCATACGCTTTATTATGATAGTAATAGTACATAACATCTCATGTTATAATCATATCAATCACACAACATCCCATGTCACAAACATTAATCACACAACATCCCATGTCATAGAATATAAATAACCAAATCAAGCATCAAATATGATGAGAATACTGCGATTGCCATATATTGAGACCACATAGTAAGCGTACAAGTACATCACAGTGTCATACAACATCAGTCGACTAAGGGCTACATCACCCTAGTCCAAAAACTATATCAAATCAGTGTCAGTACATCAAATACATGTCAACAAAAGTCAGAATCATAATGTAGTCTCCAAAAATGCTGTGCAGTCAAAAGCATTCGCCGTCTTCTCACCAGCGTCTACCCATACGGTACTGAAGAGCTCTACACGGATGGCGGTGGAGGAGGGGGAAAGTGAGTGTAGAATAAACGACGCAACTGGAGCCAGTCCTCCTCCATGGCTCTCTGGGTACGCAACCAAGAAGCAACCTGCTGCTCAAGTGCCAAAAGGCGTGCAGTATAGTCAGGTAACAATGGTCGAGAGTGCTGCGAAGAAACAGGGTGGGTCTGACCCTGACACTAGCACGGCGGCGGCTGAGCTCTCTCAAGCTCCTGGATGCACCGTGTGAGTGCCTCCTGCTGGACAACAATCGATATCCAAACGTCCTCAATAGTATACCCCATATGGAAAGGATGGTAGGGGTCGGTCAGTGGCATAACAGACGGTGATGTCCAGAGAAACGGCTCACTGGCTGGATCAAAACGTGGCACAAAGAATGGTGGTATAGGGGGTAAAACAGGTGAAAACTGTGGCATAACGGGAACAGACGTCGGCACATGCCCAAAGGGATGGGCCGAAGAACCCTCTCCAGGTCGTGCTGGAGGTGTAAACTGAGGAAATGAAAAGGAGGTATCAACGTGACGGGTATCAGTGATCTGAGGGGGAATAGGTGGAACCTCATCATCGGCAGGAATCCACCCATGCTGGGCGAGCTCATCTCATGGGTCAATTTGTGCCTCAAAAAGTGCTCGATCAAACTGTACAGGCATAGGGTCAAGGTGAGGTGCAACAAGAGGGTCAGCAGGTATATCAGCGATAAGTGGGGGATCAACATGATCAGCAGTAATAACATGGTCACCCTCCAGTAGTGGTGCATCAGCAGGGTGATCATCAATGGGTAGGTCAGCAATCACAGGATCAATAGGCATGCCAGCATGAGCAGGGTCATGCTCAAGCACTGGGTCAGGAGCAGGGTCTAGTGGCTGCTCGGGATCATCAAAGGCCACCTCAAAATCAAACTCAGGGTCGATGGGATCAACTGGGTCAACTGGGTCGACCGGATCCTCCATAGGCTGATCCATGGGTATAAACTCTATATCCTCATCTGGGTCGAATCCTGGGGGAAAGACAGGATCGGAATCCTCCACATCATCGTGGTCGAAAGCAAAACTAGGAATAGGGGCAACAGAGGATGCCTGGTCGGGATCTGATCCATGAGAAAAGTGCTGCGCACTCTGAGTGTGTGAAGGTGCGGAGGCCACAGACTCGAAAGAGTCTGGGACCGGAGAGTGAGCAGGTGACTCCTCAGCGGGAGCATCTGCGATCAACAAAAGATCTCCAGCAGCAAGAAGGGCCTCACCCTGAACCTCATCCTCTAAGGGGTCGTCGTCAAACAGATCAACGTCGTCGTCAACGTCGGCGTCGAGGAGTAAATCGTAAGCAGGATATGAAGCAAGTGGTATGGGAGCAGGGATCTCCACTAACGGTAGGTCCCCGGCCAAAGGGCCATCAGCGAGCTCACCAGCACCATCAGGTAAAGCGAAGGGCTGAAAGTCGTCCTCGTCCGTGCTAGTAACGTCGGATGTGTGGACCTCGCGCTCTGAAGACTCTAGGTCGTCTGATACTATAGGTCTAGGTCCTGTGGTGTCTGAGTCACCTGTGCCAGAGGTGTCCATGGTGTCTGTAACATAAACACAAACATACACAAACAGTCAATCATACAATCAAATAATCACATAAGTCACCAAGTAAGCAATCAAATAATTCTCCTAGTCCCACTAGCTTCCCAGACTGCTCTTCCTAGTCCCACTAGCCTCCCAGCCTCCCAGACTGCTCTTCCTAGTCCCACTAGTCAATTCTCCTAGTCCCACTAGCCAATTCTCCTAGTCCCACAAGCCAATTCTCCTAGTCCCACTAGCCAATTCTCCTAGTCCCACTAGCCAATTCTCCTAGTCCCACTAGCCAACTACCTCGGCCTCCCAGACCGAGCCTCGGCCTCCCAGACCGAGCCTCAGCCTCCCAGACTGAGCCTATAAATAATAAATAAAATGTGCTCAACATTTGTTTATAAAAAGTTTTGGATCTGGACTTAAGTGGTATGTAGTGTAAAAATGTTTTCGTGAGAGCCCTAGTGATCATAGTCTAGACTCGAGAAGGAATCCTAGTTCGCTATGATCAGAGCTCTGATACCAAGCTGTCACACCCTGGCTTTGCGGAAGCGTGGTTAATTTGGTGTGACTTCTTAATACCATAGCTTAACCATAACAAAGCTATATGAAATAAAACCATGCAAGATCATCCATTCGATTAAGTTTTAAAAACCAAATACAATATCATTGTCTTAACGGAAACACATCCTAATGACATAAACATTGTTCAACAAACATAAATTTCAACATAAGCATAATTTAAGGACTGTGACTTGTCCAGGAAAGAGTCACATTCCCTAAACCCAGATGATCTCGTAACTAGTGCAGCGGGAAAACGTGTCATACCGCGCCAGATCCTTTAATTCCCTGAAATACATGTAAGTTGAAAAATCAACAATAATGTTGAGCGAGTTCATGTGTAAGTGAGTAAATAAACCTTTGTAAGTAAAGAAATAATCCTGGTATGTAGCAAATAAGGGAATTGAGATCACCAATGGTTTGCAAGGCCACTGATATATGTGAAGTGCAAGTAGGGAGACTCAAACCTAGCGGATTTATGCGTTGGGCACGAAGTCACCCCAAGGTCCGTTTCTAGTTTGGCCTGGGGCTGGGCTCGCTACACCCAGATAGATCTACCGCTCCTGTCCCTCGGTCCTACCATGAGGACTAATGGCCTCATGTTGCTCCTACCCACTCACATGATCTAAGTAGTAAACCTCCTTACGCTAACCATACCATGTATAAAGTACTTGTAATCAAAGTAACATGTATTTCACCCCCGTAGTTTAGAAAACTGAAAACAGTTAAGAGAAAAGGGGGACATGAACTCACAGTGGTGCGTCTCTACCAAGTATACCTCCAAATCAAGCAGCTGTGTGACGACCTACACGTACTAACTTTATTAGACGGACGGACGTGCCTTAGCTTTAAGGTTTAAGTTTTTGGGAAATAGTTAGACAACTATTTCGTGTTTATATTCTGTATACATGGTAATCATTTTCCTTCCCAAGGATGGGGGATTTAATACATGTGCGTTCGAAATATATTGTTAAGTCTCACTTAAAATACAGTTTATTTCTAACTCCAAAATATAAATATTCTTCTCAAAAATATTATATTTTCTATTATACAAAATTTTCCCCAAATTAATACTTTAACAAAAATACGCATTCATGAATATTTCCTTAAAATGTGTAAGTTACGTTTTAATGATCGAGTGGTAATAATAATTACCGGTGTAACTTATGTATTTATCGTAGAGGCGTTCGTATTATTTTGGATTCGATAACATTCGATAGTATTATTTTTACTCTAAAAATAATACTAGTATTTTCACAAAATAATCATAAACACATATCAAGTGACTTTATGAAAATATATACTAAATATATATTTGCCAAGTTTTATTTTGTGAAATCCCACCTCCGATGTTTTGTAAATAAAGTCGTGGCGAAATCTATAATTTGAAAACAAGTCGAAAAGTATTTCTAACACTTATAGTGAAAATAATTCTAAGTGTTAGGTTTTTAGAAAAATTTCGCCAGAGTTTCCTCTGTAACTGGAGGTGGCCACGCTTTCAAGCATATCATTTTCTTTTATAATCAAATCAACCATTTTTCTTATTTAACCAAAACAATATTCAACGCATCAAACTAGTTAATAAACATGTAATTCGCAAGAATCTGATGAACTTGTGGTTTTCTAATATTACGAAGTAAATCCCATTACTTTTAGCGGATCTCTTATATAAATCCATCCGATTTTGTAAAAACCTCGTTTTTAGAGAAATTCCATTTTTACAACTTCTCGTCATCTTTTACAAAAATAGTTATTTTGTCGAAACTTTGTGCTACACAAGTGTTTACACACTTGTGTGTTCTAAAAATCATTCGTGTTAGTGTAAGATCCGTCTTTAGAAAACATGATTTCTTTGATACTTGGTTCTTTGAAAATACCGCTTGTAGATACGTAGATCTACTAGTTTTAAACAATATTTCACAAGCAAAATCGCTTTTACACAAGTTCATGATTCGTGTGTGGTAGAGTTTCATCCTTTAACCCTTGTTACTTCCAAAACAACCTTATGTCATGATCCATGATCATTACCAACCCGGGTTAAATGATGATCCGAGCTACCACAACATAGATCGGGTCCAAATAACTACACAAATCAAATACTACAAGTTTTACACAACATACAAGCTTTTAACCATCACTTTTAGTGTTTTTAGTAGACTTTCATGTTTCAACTTGCATGTTTACGAGTTTTAACCGTTACAAATCATTTTAACCAATCCAAAATAGTTCGAGAGGGTGATTATAGCAACTTACTACTAGCTCGAGGATAGGGAAGAATCTAGACGCAAAATGAGAGGGTAAAAGCAATAGAGTGAGGTCCTTCGCCTTCCGATTGCACCAAGCTTCCTTGTAGGTGATCCTTAACACTTGTGTGATCTTGGAACTTGCAAGATCAAAACCGAAAAATGGATGGATGTATAGGGGTGTTCGGCCGAAGCCTTTGAGAGAGAGAGAGGGAGTGTTTTGTCTAAGTTTTGGTGGTTAAGGTGTTAGTGTGCTTAGTTTGGAACTTATAGACAAAGTCAAGATCATTAACCAATGGATTTAGTGTCTTATAGATATTAGACATGTTAGATTATTATAATCAACAAGGTACAAGGGGTGTCCCCTTGGGGACCGAATTCGTAAAGGGGGGGGGGGGGTTCCTAGTTAGATTCCAACTAAACATCAAGTGTTAGTTAGTTAAATGTGAAGGTTAACTCGGTTACTAATGTGTGGTGCGTTATAGCGGGTGTTAGGGTATTCAGGGACCCTAACTGGCTTAGAAAAAGAAAAACAATGTTAATGACAATATTTTCATATTCCGGGTAAAGTCCGGTTGTTTGGTTGGATAGTAATCCGTTAAAGTGCTTAACAAAGCTTTAAAGTGTCGTTATTGTTATTTTTAGTGACACAACTTATTCCTGACACTTTGGAAGGTGTCTAGTAATATTTTTCTCATGTTTTGGCACTTTAATAGTTAGCCAAATGCTGAATTTTGTACTTAGAGTACGTTTTAGGCACATCCGGTCACTGTAATTTATTCCTAGAGACGCAGTTCTACAACCCTTATATCCCTACACTCACCACTAGTGTAGTAAAATATTTCTGGCTCATACGGGCCTTAGAGGCAGTGTCTGCCTGATGCTGGCTTTATCAGCATGTTCAATAGGTTATCCGTTTATAGTGCTACTGTGCTTTTTGTGCATCATGTTTATCACTAAGGTTCAGCATGTAAATAATGTAGTGACGGTAAGTAAAGTATGATGCAGGTATATGCATGTATCAGAATCAAGTAGCAATTCATCAGTAACTTCAAACAAGCACAGTAATTAAGCAGTAATTAATTATTAATTAAGTCGTACGGATACCTGGTTTAGTGAGGGTTGTCACACTTTAAACACAAGAATCTAACTATGGAGATAGAAAGATCTTAAGAGGAATTTGGCTTTGTTTCTTAAAAGAAACGAGTATTTAAGATTCTTGGGGAGATCACAAGTGATCATAAAAATGACAGAACCATACGAGTAGTTTGTCTTTGTGTTGGCATCATAAGGTTGTATCAAACATTCACACAATCGTATCAGTTTTGAAAAAATAAAAACGACGAATTTTTATTTATATAACAACTGACTTGTCTTTAAATGTCAAAAGATAACAACCAAAGGAAATAACAAAACACTAATTGTTCACTGCTGCATCATTGTTCACGTTTGCCTCATTGATGTTAAACACTCGTCCACGCGCTGGAGGTATGTTAACAAGTCTTGGGCAATTGTTTATGTAGTGAGTAAGGTCACCATAGTTATAACATGACCCCGGAGGGAACCGTGCTTGAACAACAGCAGGGTTTGCAGTAGCTTGATTTGCATAACGGCAGACATTGATCAAATGTCCCAACCACCCACAGTGGGTACATTTGTGACATTGCTCTTGCTCTAGATGATGACGGTTGCATTTATTGCACAAAGGTGCGGTACCAACATAGTTTTGCCTTTTGCGAGGTTGTGCTGGCTGGTTTGGTGCAACCTGTTTGTCTTGAACAGTTATGGCGCAGTTTTGAGAGGCTTTACGCTTCTACTTCTTGGATACCTCAGCTTGTTTTTCCTTTGGCTCAGCTTGAGCAGCCTTGTCAGATGGTCTTGGGTCGCCTTTTCAAAAAAGCTTACCCTTCCTGATGTGGGATTTAGTTAGGGTGGCAGACAGTTCAATGGCTTGTCTGACAGTAGTAGGGTTGCTGCCAGTAACAATATCCTGAACTAGGTCAGGAAGACCATCAATGTATTTCTCAATCGCCTTATCCACATGAGTAACCATAGCAGGACATAGGAGGCTCAATTCTTCATAACGGTCAGTATAGGCTTGATGTTCACCACTGTCTTGCTTTAAGTCATCAAATTACCTTTCTAAAGCTCTCAATTCATGACGAGGACAAAACTCCTTCATCATAAGAGCCCTAAGCTCAGCCTAAGTCTGTGCTAATGCAACCTCAGTACCACGGTCTCTCATAACTCCGTTCCACCATGTAAGAGCCCTTTTCTGAAATACACTGGGGGCAAACTCGACTTTCCGATTTTCAGGACATTGAACGTGGCGAAACGTACTCTCAATGCCCTCGAACCACTGTAGGAGCCCAGTTGCTCCTTCAGAACCACTAAACTTGAGTGGGTTAGCTGAATTGAAGCTTTTGAAATTGCATGGAGCATTCTGGTTATTGATGGCTTGATTCATTTGAGCAAAAATATCTGGGAGTACAGTAGCCATATGATGTGCTATAATATGTGCCATTTCGGCATTTGGGAGCAGATTTTCGTGTCGAACGGGAAGGAAAACAAGTGAAAGGATTAGACGAAAAGAATGAAATGAGACAAAATTGATGAAAGCAAGGATGGTGGTCATTTGTTTGTTAGTACGAAGCAACAAACGACACACATCGATTAATCAAAGTAAATGGGTCAAAAATAATGTATCACAAAGACATGCTCGCCTATAAGTGGACACTCACCCCAAGAGTTCCCAGGTAAGAGTGACTGGTCCGATATTGCGGATTTACACGAACACTCTAGCCTTAGACAGAAAGCTCAGGGTACAGGCACCCACCCTTCCAGTTTGCACGTGTTCACATTATTTAGACCAAACTTTGATGGGATTTCGAAAACTTAGAGGGTTCAAAACCTTACAATCAATCACCCTAGAACAGATGATTAGTTTTCAAAGTGTTGGATCGGTTCCGTGACCCTAAGCAGTCAGTAAAGGCAGTTCATCATCATTTACTAAGGCGGAATCAAAGTAAACAGCGTCACACAGCTTGTTCCTTTTAATTTTCTTTCTATTCCTGCTTATCCGAGCCTTTTATAATGATTCTGACACAATTTTGGCAGCACCTCGACTCACACACTATGACCATGGTTCCTGTTCGCTTCAAATGACAACACACAACACCTATTTATAGGCTACGGTATTTCGCTTTAGAATGTATCAGGATAGTTTCAAGCGAACTCACATAAGTTGATTTCGCTTGAACTGCATTTTGTTACTTTCAAGCGAAATGCCATACTAACACATGTACAAACCCTAATTTCTACCCTGTTGTGTGTTCATTCATCCTATCTAGACATAAGACTCGATTAAGACAAAGTTAACAGACAGTAAATGCACCAACACACTCCCCCTTTGTTTGTTTTAAACTTTTCACTTCAGACAAATCGATTTCAACCATTTTGAACACATTTGTCAATTTTGAAACATTTACATTCTCCAGAGGAAAATCAGAATCCGAATACAACTTATCAGATCCAGCCATCTTGTACATCACAAGACCCGGTTCATCACCTAAGTTGTTTTTGGATTTTGGCTTCGTAATGTAATTGTCCAGAAAACACTCTTCATCCTCAGCTGAATCACTATCCAAAACACTTTCAGCCATGCCTTTAACAATCTTAGTTTGAATACTATAATCAGATGATGATGAAGAAGATGTTACATCAATTGAATCAGGAAGTTTCACTTCATTTTCATCTTCAAGATTAACCAACCCAGATTGCTTTTTCGAATAATTGTTTAGAACTGGTGGCGGAACTTGATGAAACCCGACCCCAGTTCCATCACAGTATACATCTTCGCCTGCTTTGTTTTTCGCGATGGGTTTGGGAACAATGTGTTGCAAAACAAAGCTTGCAGAGCTGTAACTGTTCAATTTCAAATTGATACGCTCATTCTCAATCTTAGCTTCTTCAAACTGAAGCTTCAATTTAGCAATTGTTGGTGCACTAAATGTCTGTTAACTATGTCTGAGTTGTGTCTTAGGTCTTGATAGGATTGTTCGGAGCTTGGATATGAAAAAGTTGATCTTAGAGTGTAATTCCGCTCCAAATGACCTTTATGTCATTAGGAGCGAAATCAGATGTTAGTACATGTTGGGATTGAACCCTATCAGAGGAACAGATAATTAAAGCCAAAACTGGATCAGAGCAGTGGATCCAGAATAAGCAGACGATTACAGTTAGTTCATGCAAATCTCTCCCCTTGAAACTGGCTTTGTATCTGCTGACCTCCTATCTGCTGATTTTACCAAGTGCTGATCCACAACTGCTGCCTTGCATCTACTGCCAAATGTTAAAGACTGATGGAAGACCAAAGCTCTGCTGATTCAATCTACTGCCTTGAGTCAAGTAATGCTGATCCGGACAAGCACTGCTGGGTTCACAGCAGTGGAAGGATGCAGCAGCTGTTTAAGTGTCTTTTATGTAATGAATTGTAATAGGAGTAGTTAGTACATCAGTGTTTGTATAGATCAGAGGTTAGAGTTTGTTAGGAGGTTAGATGTCACTTTCATGGTGACGTCAGCTAAGATGCTCAGTGGTTTGCAGGTGCCTATAAATAGTTCAGTACTTTGTACTGTTCTATTAGCTCTTTCACAACATTGTCTTCTTTGCACGAACAAACTACTGAGCTCTGGCTGAGGGGGAGTTTGCATTCATTCATCAATCATTGTAATCGTTGTTGAAACAAATTCAATCTTTCGATTCATTGTGTAAAGATGTTTGATTAAAGTATTACTCTCGTTTGATTGTATGCAAAGTTTGTTTTCATCTTAATTCCGCTGCACAACTCTCTCATTTCCATCTTAATTTCAAACAAAAATACAATAAAAAAGAAACTCAGATCCAACAATTGATATCAGAGCTTGGACAGTCAAATTTGATTTAACAATCATTTTGACGTAAATAGTTCAGCTCATAACAGTTGATACTGATTGTTTGTTCGTCCGTTGAAAAACAGAGCAAGGATTAATCACCATTAAAGTTGATTTCTTAGTGTCTGTAAAACAACAAGAATGACGTCACAATCTCAGGATGATAAAAACAACATCGGCTCGCTTTTTAAACCACCTATGCTAAAAAGAAATGAGTACAACATCTGGCAGAGGAGGATAGGACACATCCTCGCTCAACAAAGCACAGGTTGTTGGAAGTCTGTCATTTATGGTCCCCATGTTCCTTCAGTGCCAAGTGCTGAAGATGCTAAAAAGTTCGTTCCAAAACCAGTTGAAAATTATACCGAAACCGATTTTCAAAAGATCAAACTAGATGCTAAAGCGTTTAGCATCGTAGCATCAGCGCTGCCCAATGAGATATATGCTGGACTGTTACATTGTAACAGTGCCAAAGAGTTATGGGACGCACTTAAGGAACAGTTTGGGGGAACTGAAGAAGTCATAGAAAACAATAGGGAAATCCTGAACCAACAGTATGAAACATTTTGCTACATTAAAGGCGAATCACTAACGCAACAATTTGAGCATTTCAGTTGTCTCATCACTGAACTGAGGCTTGTTAACACCACTTTTACAAACTCAACTCAAAATAGCAGGTTCCTCAAGTCACTGCCAGAAAAATGGGACACCATAGCTTTTGTCACCCGAAACTCACCTGAATTCAAGGATCTGACCTTGACCCAACTCCACGGTCGACTCCTGACCTACGAAAGGGAGTTGAACCAGAAAAGGAGGTTACAAGAGTCAGGAAAAGTTACCGATGATTACACTTTCGGTAATACTGCTCTTCTGGGTCAAGAAGAATCTGGGAGCAGTGGTAAGGATCAGGGTTATGATCACTTCATTGACATAACTGCTGGTGCAAATTTTAACAACCCTGATCCTCACTCTGCTAGTTATGCATTCACTGCAAATGAAAACCAGATGTCAGACAATTTAAGTTTTGAACTAAATGATTTGCAACATTTTGATCCCACTGATTTAGAGGAAATGGACATCCTGCACCAACTGGCTTTGCTAAGTGTTAGAACTAGCAAGTTCTACAAAAGAACAGGGCGAAAATTCCCAGGTTTGCATGGGAATCTAAGGGTTGGATTGGATAAATCGAAAATCAAGTGCTACAAGTGAAATAGGTTGGGACATTCCGCTAGGGAATGTAGGAGTCAAACTACTGGTCCCATAATTACTCATCCTAGCTCAAATCCTAGACCTCAAAACCAAAACACTGTACACTATGCCCAATATGCCCAGCAGCTCAAGTGAACACTGCTCACTATGCTGCTGCCCCTGTGCCAGTACATTATGTCCAAACTACTGTTCCACAAATCCAATATGTTCAAACCCCTGCTCCACAGGTACAAGTGCAACCTGTTGCACCTCAAACCACTGCTCCAGCAGCAGCACAACCAGATCAACAAAGTTTTTTCACTCAAGGGTTTGTTGACTGGAGCAGTATGCCTGAAGACCTTAATGATGAAAATTTTGTACTCTATCCTTCTAATGATTCTTCTCATGATGAGTTTTGTTTGATGGCATTAGAGTTAATACAGGAGGGGGTTGAAACTGAGGAGGAACAACAGAGCTTTGAAACAGTGGAAGAGGTGACTGAAGCAATGATTACTGCTGTGGCTGGTGAACTACTGTTGGGAGAAAGTTCAGGTTCCCTGATTGAACCAATGACAGATCCATGGTCCGTAGAGGACAAAGAAGAAGAGAAAGAAGAAAAGGCTGGTGAAAAGAAGGTGAAAGCTGATGATGAAAAAGATCATCAATGTGATTGTGCAATGATGGCAGCTGCCAAGGTATCTCCTCAAGTTCTTGAAAAACTGTGTTCTGACAATTGCATAATTGCTTTTGCTAACATTAAAGAGGTGAATGAAAACCTTCGGGATAAAATCTTGTCTGATGAGGTCAAATTTGAAAGGTCTTTAAAAGAACTTAAAAACAAATTGACTGAAAAAGAAAAAGAGAACAGCTGTCTAAAAGAAGAGCAAAGTATAACCAAAACCCAACTTCAAACTATGGTAGAAAAATACCAAGTTTGCAAAAAGGAGTTGGAGTCCGCCCAGATTACTTGTGAAAGATGGGTGGAATCCTGCAAAGGATATGAGGTTATGCTTGAAAAACAGAGAAAAAGCAATGTGAAATTTGGGGTTGGCTATAGAAAACATGATGATGAAAACACTGCTTTTGAAAAATCTGTTCAAACCACTGATGTAACCACTGAGTTCATCCCCACAAACAAGAATGGCCAAGAAGTGAGAATCACTGACAAACTTGGTAACAAAATCACACTTGACAGACCAATGGAATCCTCAACTTTTAAGGAGCTTGAAGAATACCAGTTTAAACCAAAATGGTCTGATGAGTGTGACATTCTTGAAAATTTCAAGCCAATGGACTTTACATCAACTGATGGTGTCAAGGCTCCAAAAGCTAAAGTCATACCTCTCAAAGACATCCCAGCAGTGGTTAAAACCTCTGCTGTAAAGGAGTCTGAAAAGAGAAAGAAGAAAGAAAAAATTGATAACTTGTTTTGTGAATTCTGTGAGAAAAGGAATCATCTTACAAAAGATTGTTTCCACTTAAAAGCGTATGATTTAAACAGAACAAGTGTCATTGTTTCAGCTGAAGGTTGCATTGTCTGTGGTAAAACAAACCAAAAAACTCAAGCATGTGTGTATCTCAAAAACTTTGATGTGAAAAAGAATGAGTACATTGCTAAAACATCCTTGAGTCCATCATCATCATCAACATCTGTCAAATTCACCAAGAAACAACCACTGTTTATGCCAGTTCAAACAGCTGTTACAAAACAGCTGAACCAAACATCTGTCAAAAGAGATGTTCAGGTTACTGATGCACCCCCTGCCAATCAGTTCAGAAAAGGCAGAAAAAAACAGTCTTACCAAAGGATTCCTCACGTTTATGAGGCCTACAAAAGGCCTTCTAAACCCAAAGTGAACAAGCATCCTTTTGGTTACCAGCAGATGATTGGTCAGGACCCACAACAGTGGTTAGAGAAACAGTGTCCTAAAACAGTTCAAACTCCTGACCTATGTCCATCATTCTGCATCCATCCCAGACACTGTTGAGACCCCACCCAAAGCCTTGTTGGCTTTGGAGACCTTAATGAACTAATCCTTTTACTTCATGTGCAGGGAGCTTCTGCATGCTTTGATAGTCTTTGGTATGTAGATAGTGGAGGCTCCAGGCACATGACAGGATGAAAAGCCCTCCTCAAAGACTTTAAAATCCATGGAGGGGGTGATATATCCTTTGGGAATAATAGTAAAGAAAAAGTTCTGGGGTCGGGTACAGTGGAGTCTGGAAAAGTAAAATTTGAAAATGTCAATCTAATAGACAATCTAAAATTCAACCTTCTGAGTGTGTCCCAAATGAGTGACAAGGGTTTTGGGTCATTCTTCACAAAAGATTGTTGTTGGATTGTTGGACCAGAAATGGTCAAAAAGATTGAAGCAATAATCAAAACTGGTCAAACTAAACTTGTTGCTCAAAGAAGTGACAATGTTTATGTTGTTGACATGTCAAAACAGTGTCCCAGAGCTGATGCCTGTCTGTTCTCAGCTGCCTCTAACAAAGAGACAAAACTTTGGCACAGAAGGCTGGGACACACAAATCTTAAGACAATCACAGAAATTTCAAAAAATGGTTTGGTGAGAGGCCTACCACAAAAATTGTTTTCATGTCCTGAACATTGCATTTCCTGTTTAAAAGGAAAACAGCATAAAAGTTCTTACAAGTCCATTGAAGAGTCCAAAACAACCCAGTGTTTGCAAATGCTACACATGGATTTGTTTGGCCCAGTTCAAGTCATGAGCCTCAAAAAGAAAAGATATTGTTTGGTTATTGTTGATGACTTTTCTAGGTTCACATGGACTTTCTTTTTGCACTCAAAAGATGAAACTGCAGGCATTTTGAAAGACTTTGTAATACAGGTTGAAAAGCAATTTGACCTTCCAGTAAAAAGCTTCAGGAGTGACAATGGCACAGAATTCAAAAATAGGGAGTTGGATGCCTTCTGTGTGAAGAAAGGGATTGTAAGGCAGTACAGCATCCCAAGAACACCAGAACAGAATGGGGTAGTGGAAAGGAAGAACAGAACTCTGATTGAGGCTGCCAGAACCATGCTTGCAGATTCAGGTTTGCCATTAACTTTCTGGGCAGAGGCATTAAACACTGCTTGCTATGTTCAGAACAGAGTTTTAATAAACCCCAGGCACAAAAAGACTGCCTATGAAATTCTGTATAAAATTAAACCACTGATCTCATATTTCAAAGTGTTTGGCTGCCCATGCTATATTTTGAACTTAAAAGATTCCATTTCAAAATTTGCAGCCAAAATTGATTGTGGTTATCATCTGGGATACTCAACCACTGCCAAGGCCTACAAAGTGTTCAATACACGGACCAAGGCAGTGGAGGAGACTTTGAATGTTAAGTTCAATGAACTCTCATCAATGAAAATCCCAGCAAACCCTGCAGATCTGTTTGATCTTGAAAAATTCACTTTTGAAAATACTGCTGTCAAGACTAACAGTGCAGGTACATCAGAGGATACAACACCAGACTATGGGTATGAAATCATCATCCCTCAAAGGTCTGCCACAAAGGGAAAAGCACCAGCTGTTCAAAACAGTTGTCAAAGCTCAACCACTGCTACCTCAACAGTTGTTGACCAAAGTAGCCCATCAACCATTGCTACCACATCCTCAAACACTGCTGACAAAAGTCCTCAAACAGTGGATAAAAGTCAGCAGTTGTCCACTTCATTACCTCCTATACCACCACCTTTTGAAGCCACTGCTGGATCATCAAAGTCCCCAGCAGTGGTTAGCTCAGATGATACACATTTGCAGCCCTCACCAACCAATGCCATCATACCATACCAAGGAGATTTAATCTTCTTGAGATCTCATCCACCTGATCAAATCATTGGCAACATAAATGAAGGGGTGCTCACAAGAAGTCAAACCCAAAACATTTGTCTTTTTGCTGGTTTTCTATCACTCCATCAGCCAGTCAAGTACCAAGAGGCACTGAAAGACAACAGCTGGGTAGAAGCCATGCAAGAGGAGCTCCAACAGTTTAAAAGACAACAAGTATGGGAGCTTGTACCACTGCCAGAAGAGGTTAGTCCCATTGGCACAAAGTGGGTCTTCAAGAACAAAACTGATGAAAGGGGTATTGTTGTAAAGAATAAAGCCAGGCTTGTGGTTCAAGGTTACAGACAGGAAGAGGGGATTGATTATGATGAAACATTTGCCCCTGTTGCAAGATTGGAAGCCATTACACTGTTCCTAGCCTTTGCTGTCAACCACAATATGAAGGTGTTTCAAATGGATATCAAAAGTGCTTTCCTCTATGGTACAATTCAAGAAGAGGTGTATGTTTGTCAACCTCCAGGTTTTGAGGATCCATTTTATCCAGATCATGTCTACAGGCTAAACAAAGCCATGTATGGCTTGAAACAAGCACCAAGGGCCTGGTATGAAACTCTTTCCAACTTCCTACTCTCAAATGGTTTCAAAAGAGGTACCATTGATAAAACACTGTTTTTAAAATGGAGAGGGAAGGATTTAATGATTGTCCAGATTTATGTGGATGACATTATTTTTGGAAGCACATTTAACTCAATGTGTGAAGAGTTTAGAGAACTCATGACAGCTGAGTTTGAAATGAGTGCAATGGGTGAGCTACAATGCTTTCTTGGTCTCCAAGTTCAGCAAATGCAAAATGGAACTTTCATTCATCAAAGCAAATATGCTAAAGAACTTTTAACCAAATTTGATATGAATGATTGTAAACCATGCAGCACACCCATGGCAACAAATAAGCTGGTCATGTCTGATGAAAAGGATGAGCTGATTGACCAAACACTTTATAGAAGAATGATTGGGTCTTTATTGTACCTAACTGCATCTAGACCAGACATCATGTTTGCAACATGTGTCTGTGCAAGAAGTCAATCAGCTCCCAGAAAATCAAATCTCATTGCTGTAAAAAGGATCTTCAGATACATAAAAGGTGCTCCCACACTTGGTATCTGGTATCCAGCTAATGGGAACATCAAGCTTTCAGGTTTCTCAGACAGTGACTTTGCTGGATGTCACACCACAAGGAAGTCCACATCAGGAGGGTGCCAGTTTCTAGGTGATTGCTTAGTTTCATGGCAAAGCAAAAAGCAAGCAGCTGTTTCAATATCCACTGCTGAAGCTGAATACATTGCTGCTGCAAGCTGTACAGCCCAACTCCTGTGGCTTCAAAATCAGTTGCTGGATTTTGGTATCACTGCCTTAAAGACACCACTCATGTTGGACAGTCAGGCAGCAGAAAATATCATCAAAAATCCAGTTTCCCACTCAACCACCAAACACATCGACATCAGACATCACTTTGTGAGGGATTGCTATGAAAAAGGTTTGATTTCTCTGCATCATGTCCCAACTAAAGACCAGCTAGCTGATGTGCTCACAAAAGCACTTGATACAGCCACTTTTGAAAGTTTGGTCTCTAGGATTGGGATGCTGAACATGGAATAACAAGCAACATCTTGTTTTTCTATGAATAAAAGCAACAAAATGTTTTCAGAAAATCAAAACTCCATCCTTAAAAATAGCTAAAAATGAAAATTTTTCATTAAAATCCTTAAAAGTCTGCCATTAACCACTGATTGTTCAAAAGTCTGCTTCCTTCAAAAGTCTGTCCACTGCTGAAAGTCAACCCCTGCTCTCTCATTACTTTGATAAACTATGTTGTTCAAAAGCAGTGTCTTATCCACTGATATGCTATCCACTGATAGTGAAAATCATCCACTGCTTTCATAGCAATGCCTTCATCTGTTCCTATCACACAAGTACTGTCCTTCTCTTTCAACAGGGGTTGTCACGTGGGCAGTACATATTGGTCAGACCTTTTGTAACGGCTGCCACCTCAGCATTCACTTTCTCCCCCTATAAAATCCCCCACTCACCACCAAAACAGGGTTTTACTGTCGAATTGAATTCTTAAAAATTCTCTTCTCAAAGCAGTTTTTCTTCTCATCTTTCACAACTTTCTTCGATCATTCATCTTCAAAATGACAAAATCGAAGTCATCCTCAAAACCCTCATCCAAATCATCATCGAAAACAGCCTCTCAAAAGGCAATCTCCACTGAAATTCCACATAAACCATCTCACAATCTCCTGGGTCTTCTCACAAAACCAGGAACCACCAAAGTTTTTGATTCCATCATTGATCTCATGGCAAAATCAAAGTACAAAACTTTGTTCACTGCCGATGCACCAATCTATTTGGCGACCCAAAGGGAGTTCTGGAAAAATGCAACCCTTGAAAAACAAGGAGACACTGCAACCACCATAAACTCTTCGATAAAGGGTAAAGTTGTCCAAATCACGCTACAATCCATTTCAGAGGTCTTTCAACTCGGTGATCAGAAAGGTAAAATTTCTTTCACTAAAAACGAGTTACAAACTGACTTCATTGAGAGAGGGTATGAAGCCACAATGATGAAGAAAATTACCTTAGAAAAAGGTTATTTTCCGTCTGCAACCAGATTTCTATTTCATACCGTCCTACTATGTGTTTCAAACAAAAGCACTTCTTTCAATGAAATCCCTTTAAAGATTCAAAATCTGGGATATGCAATTCTTCAAGGAGAAAATTTTAACTATTCTCGGGAAATTTTTAAAGATTTGGTTAATAATGTTGAAACAAAATCATTCTTACTGTTTCCAAGGTTTTTAAGTTACTATTTTTCAAAGAAATTCAGTAAGGATGATTTAGCTGTAATAAACCAAGGTGATTCTACTCAAATAAATAGTTTAACAACTGAAACTTTTTCAAGAATGTTAGCACCTTGCAAAACACAAGCAGAGGTGCCTGAGCATATTTTAGCAGTTACAACTGCTCCTCAGGTATCTGCTGCTGAGCCCACTGCTCAAGGTGATCAAAGCAGCAGCACAACTGTTTTGAAACCCACACCTAAAATCACCAAAAAGCCAACAAAAAGAAAAACACAACAACCCCCCAAAACCATCAAAAGGGCATCTCTGGAGGATGAGATACCAGAGCACCTGCCAGTGACAACACAAAAGTCACAAGAAACCACTGCTGCTACTTCCTCACAACAGTTGATACAAATATCTCAACCCATAACCGAAACTCCTCCTGTTTCTTCACAAAAAGAACAGGTTGTACAAATAGGGTCTCCACATCATGATGCTCTGGAAACACTCGTTTCTATCATCCACGGTCCAATGCCCGGGACACATCCTATTTCTACACCAATCATCACATCCACAATTCCCTCACCAATAAAACCACTGTTGGATGCAATTGATTTGAACCAGGCATTAACCAGTCCTTCTCAATCACCTACTAATGAGAATATACCTCAACAACTGACTGGGTCTGATGTATCAATCTTTGCTAACCCACCAACACAACCTGAGGAGGTTACACCCCATGAGTTACAAGTAACTCTTGGTGGTAATCCAAGTGAAGCAGCCACTACAACTGTTGAACCTACAGGTTTACAGTTGGACAGTGGTTACATTAATAAGACTTCCTTGGAGGCAATTCCTTTTATAGCACCTCTGCCAACCACCAGTGGATTTATTTATCCTACTGGCAACATCAAAAGGTTGTCAAGTGTTGAAGGAAGAAGACCCCAGTACCAAGAAAAAGGGGCATCAGTGGTTCATGTTTGGAGTATACTCCCTACATCTACCAGTGATAAAACCACTACTAGTGGGAAATCAGATGATCCCATTAACTTGGGTGATGGTTTAAAGTACCAGAAATTGACGGATCGTATTGCAAAGCTTGATAACTCTGTTGCAGAACTCAAAGATATGCTACAACAGTTGTTACAAGTTCAGAAGGTACAATCAACTGTTATTCCACCTCAAGCACCTGCTCCACAAAGGACACCTGCTACAAATGAGCTCTGGAATCTATTTCAATCTTTTATCCAACAACAAGCACAATTAGCAGATCAGCAACATGAAAAACATGTACAACAGCTGAGAAATGCAATGGAGTCAAGATTCAAGAACACTCAGGCTGATTTAAAGGATCTCAAAACTCAGATCTTGCACACCACTGGCACTGCTCCTCCAAAAGTACGCTACATTTATCAACTCCCAGAAGATAATGCCAAAAAGGGGGAGAAAATTAAGGAGTGGAAAAAGAAGGGTATAGAGGATGGTCTCTATCTTGAACCAGAGAATTCAAACATGACCAAAAAGATCCCTTTGCCAGATGGCAGCAAGAAAATTGATGTGACAACAAATGCACTAGCAGAAGCAGTTGCAAGTGTAAAAAGGGATAGAGAGGCCAAAAGAAAAGCCAGGGTGGACAGAATGGATCATCCAGATCAGGGTACTTCTGGTTCAAAGGATCATGAAAATCCTGTTGAGGAAAAGAAGAAGCCTACTAGAAAAGTGAGGCAACCTAAATCCATTCCAACCAGACGTTCAAAGTCTGCTAAAAAACCACCATACAAAACAGCTGATGCACCAGGAGTTACAAAAACTACTGCTTGCCAAACAGTTGTTCCATCAACACACACCACTTCAACACACGCAACATCCACTACTTTACCATCATCACCACCAAAAACAACACCTGCTGACATACAGCAGAAGACAGCAGATGTTATAACATCTGTTGTAATGACAACAGTGGTTGAAACACCAGTTGTTTCAACAGCTGTTAGTCAATCACAATCCACTGCCACTACATCTACCACCACTGTTCCATCCAAAAACATCATCAGTCCCTCCTACAAAAAGGAGAAGACTAATTCTCAAAGATGATGACAATTCACCACCACAAACATCTTCAAAATCTTTAGCACTTGTCACAATTCCAAAACCTGTTCCTCTCTCTTCAGTTAAAATGTACAAGCCCTTACCTCCTGCAGGTGTTCAATTTCTTCTTGAATTAGCAGCTGTTAGAGAAGAAATAAAATCTTTTTACTTTGAGGATGACCCTGCCAAAAGGAGTTTGCCATCAATAAAAGGATATCCCTGGCCTAAAAATGTTGATGAATATTTGGAAATCAAGGCCAAGCAAGCAGAGGATATCTCAAAGAAAAATACACAAGGGAAATCTGATAAAGAGATTGCACAGAGAAGTCAATATTTGCTCACACAAGTCAGATCCCTAGAGCAATTTGCAAAAAATGTTAGTCAACAAATTTCTGAAAGAGCAGCTGAAACTCTGAAGAAAGACTACATTGAAAGCATCATGGCTCACAAGAAGTACAAAGGAGAGAGATACATGTACAAAGAGTGGACTATTCCTGAACTTGAAAATGAAGCAGCAAGAATTCAAGACATGATAAAAAGGAATGTCACTCACACTCCTCCTAACTGGGCAAAGTTTAGAAAGAATGTACCTGACAAATAGGAAGAGCTGAGGAGAATGAAAGAGGAATTCGTAGCAGCTGATTATGGAAACAAAAGACAAGTTGCTAGATGGAAAGAAGATGTGGTCAGGGCTACATACAAAAAGTTGGAACAATTAAGAGAGAAAGATCCCACAGTTCCTCAAAAGCCTGACTATCCTGAAGCAGCGGTTTCAAAAAGACCATCAAAGCTGCAAATCAGGAGATCCACAGCTCCAGTTGGTGCTGCCATCTACAAAAGAAGGCCACAGAGACAGCTGATTGCTGAAACCATCAAAGAGTTAATGGAAGGTGAAGACCTTGGAAAAGAGGGTATAAAGAAGATGATCATGGAAACTCTTGGTTTGGATCAAACTGCAAGTACTGCTCAGCCAGTCATGAATAGGCCAGCCTCTCCAAATACTTCTGCAAATAAACATCTCCCAAGAAACCCACCAGGCTCAAAAATACAAAAGTGGGAAACTGACAAACAGACCTGCGTATTGACTTTGCTCAGGTCTGGTGGAGAAGTGGAGAAAATATCAACGGAACAAGCTCTTGGCCTGAGTCTTGAAGATTTGCAGGATCTCCTTGATCTTCCACTTAGCAGGGATGATGAAGATACAGATGCCCTAGACTTTGAATTACAATTTAAAGGTCAGATAAGGGAACTGTTGATGAGGCAATAAAGATTTCCACAAATAATGAAGAGTTTTGGCATTATCTGTTCCAGGGGGAGATTGTTGGGATTGAACCCTATCAGAGGAACAGATAATTAAAGCCAAAACTGGATCAGAGCAGTGGATCCAAAATAAGCAGACGATTACAGTTAGTTCATGCAAATCTCTCCCCTTGAAAGTGGCTTTGTATCTGCTGACCTCCTATCTGCTGATTTTACCAAGTGCTGATCCACAACTGCTGCCTTGCATCTACTGCCAAATGTTAAAGACTGATGGAAGACCAAAGCTCTGCTGATTCAATCTACTGCCTTGAGTCAAGTACTGCTGATCCGGACAAGCACTGCTGGGTTCACAGCAGTGGAAGGATGCAGCAGTTGTTTAAGTGTCTTTTATGTAATGAATTGTAATAGCAGTAGTTAGTACATCAGTGTTTGTATAGATCAGAGGTTAGAGTTTGTTAGGAGGTTAGATGTCACTTTCATGGTGACGTCAGCTAAGATGCTCAGTGGTTTGCAAGTGCCTATAAATAGTTCAGTACTTTGTACTGTTCTATTAGCTCTTTCACAACATTGTCTTCTTTGCACGAACAAACTACTGAGCTCTGGCTGAGGGGGAGTTTGCATTCATTCATCAATCATTGTAATCGTTGTTGAAACAAATTCAATCTTTCGATTCATTGTGTAAAGATGTTTGATTAAAGTATTACTCTCGTTTGATTGTATGCAAAGTTTGTTTTCATCTTAATTCCGCTGCACAACTCTCTCATTTCCATCTTAATTTCAAACAAAAATACAATCAAAAAGAAACTCAGATCCAACAATTGGTATCAGAGCCTGGACAGTCAAATTCGATCTAACAATCAATTTGACATAACAGTTCGGCTCAAAATTTCATTGATACTAAGGTTGGTTGTATTTTTGTTGAAAAACAGAGTACCGAATAAATCATGTTTAAAGTGGTTAATCAAAAACTCTGTAAATCAACCAAGATGTCATATGACACACAAATTTCACACAACAAGTGATATCATGCAAAAGTCACCCATAGCTTTCAGATCTGTAAACATATCTGTTAAATTATGGAATTGTTTTATATTTTTCAATATTGATTTCAACTGTTGTTTTGATATTTGTGATGTTTTCATTAATTACTAAAGTATGAACCTCAGATTAACAAAACCTATGATTCATAAAACATTGATGTCTTGTTAACTCAAAAAGAGGGAATTAAAACTTTAGTCATTCAGATCTTATGTGTTAAAAACAGGTTGAGTCCCTCAAAAGGACAAAATCAACTTTGTTAAAATACATTGAGGAAATTCACAAAAACTCAGAAGTGTGTTTATCTCAAAACTTTTGAAGTCAAAAGAAAAGAGTATAAACATAAAACACTTATGAGTCAAAGTTTAGGGTAATAATGGTAATTAAGCAACTATGTGCATTTATCTGTTCAGAAAAAGGTTTTGATTCCAGTAAATGAACTCCAAAGAGGAGTAGACAAATGTTCAAAAATTTTCTCCATGTGTCCTCAGGTTTGCAATCAACTAACAAAGAAAATGGTTCCAAACAGTGGTCAAAATGTATCCAAAAGTTTTCTACCACTGTTGTCAAACCACTGACCATTTTCAAAAACTTGTGAATGATATGATTATATACTCTATTGAAATTATACCAGATCCTTTTTGACTCTATTCTCAGAAAATCCTTTAACTATTTTTTGTTGTTCAAAGGATTTTCTCAAATAACCAGGATATATTATTCATTTTTTTTGGAATAATATATTTGGAACTTATGCTTGTTTTTGTTGGCAATAGTTTCAGCTCCTGTCAGGATGTAATACCTTATTTTTTTTTTTTGGGGGTATTATTGTCCTCATAAATAGGTCAAAAGGAAATGGTACATATCCCTTGAAGGCAATTTCTTCAATAGCACCAATGTTAACCACTAGTGAGCCTATTTTGACCACTAGTAACATCAAAGGTTTATCAAGTGCTGAAGAAAGAAGTCCCCAGTACCAAGAACAAGGGGCATCAATGGGTGATTTTTGGGACTCTGTTCCTAAGACACACATTGATATAACCACTGCTGGTGGGGATTCAGATGATCCTACTAAAGTAGGTGATGATTCAAGATATCAGGAATTGACGGGCAGAGTTGACAAACTTGAAGAATCAGTTGCTGAAATAAAGGAGATGGTGCAAGAGATTTTAAAAGCTCAGAAAGCACAAGCCACTGCTGTTCCTGCTCAAGCACCTGCACAACATGCATTTGCTGAAAATGAGCTTTGGAATACTTTTCAACCCATGCTTGAAGCACAGCAACTTATGGCTGACAAAAAGCATGCTATTCAAGTACAAATGCTGACCAACATGGTTGAATCAAGATTTAAAGACACTCAAGCAGATATCAAGGCTATAAAGGCTAGCATTCAAAGTGGCTCTGGCAAAATTCCTTCTTCCATACCATTTCTTGTAAACCCCCCTTCAGATAATGCCAAAAAGGGGGAGAATAACAAGCTGCTGGGAAAAATGAATAGGATGGGAATAGAACATGGCCTTCATGTTGAGTCTGAAAAAGAAAAAGAAAAGCAGGTCTCAAAACCTGTTAGCCAAACAACTGATACAACAGTAGTTACAAAAACTGTTGTCAGTAGCCAAACAGCTGCCATGTCATCAACACACACCACTCTACCACACACCACTACAACTACTGTTCCACCATCATCATCTACAATCATACCATCACCACTGCCTCCTGTCATAAAATAGAAGACAACAGATGTTACAACATCTGTTGTAATGACAACAGTGATTGAAACACCAGTTGTTTCAACCACTGTCAGTCAATCACTGCCACAAACCACTGCTATCCAATCTACCACCACTGATCCACCCAAAACATCATCTGCTCCTTCTTCATTAAAAAGGAGAAGGAATCTCATATCAGATGATGATTCACCACCACCATCATCATCATCAAAAACTACATCACCACTTCCATCCCCTGCTCAAAAGCAGAAGACAACTGCTGACATATCAGCAGTTGTAATGACAACAGATGTTGAGACACCAGTTGTTTCAACAGCTGTTAGTCAGTCATCCACCACTGCTCTCACCCTTTCTACATCACAGCCAAAGCTCTTCAATAGAAAAAGGAAGCCAATACCTGCCGATGAGGGTACACATGATCCTAATGCTGCACAACATCCACTGGAGCTTGAAGCTATCAAAAATGAGATGAGACAATTCTATACAGAAGAAGATCCTTCAAGAAGAAAATTCTCCTCACTCATAGGCTACATGCCACCAGAGGATATGGATGATTACCTCAAACTCAAGGCAAGGCAGGCTAAAGCAAGAGCTAAATTTGAAAATGAACGTGAACGTCTAAGCGAAGAAGGCATTGCTAAAAGACTGGATTTCTTCCTTGAAAAGGTAAAGCAGATGGAAGAATTCGCACAGGAACTAATCAAAGAAAAGGCTGAACAACGCAAAGAGCTAAGAAAACAATATATTGCCTACATTATGAAAGAAAAATTCTATCCTGCTGAAGAAAAAACAGTTTGAAGAATGGCCAATAATCGCTCTAAAGCATGAGGCTGAGAGGATTGACAGAATCAAGAATGATCCTACAAAGAAGAAAAATGCTCCAAACTGGAACAAATTCAAAAAACTCATTGCTGACTTCACTACTGAGTATAAAAGAAAGAAAAAGGAGCTGATGGATGCAAAAATGGATACTGCTGAAGCCATATCAAAGTGGTCAAGACAACAGACTGATGAAGCCTACGAAAGGCTGAAGAAAAGAAAGATAACTGTTTCAGGCACTTCTAAAAAGCAATAACAAATGATGAAGCTTGAACAGAAGATGGGAAACCTCGACACACTGTTCCTGTCTACTTTTGTAACAAATCAAGAAGAGGGAGAACAGCTGACTGAAGAAGAGGTAATAGAAAAGGAAGCAGAGTTCTTCAAATATACCATCACGAAAATGGGTCTAAAAGAAGAAACTTCAACAAAGCTTCAAAGCCTTTTCAAGGCATTAAACAAACCTGCGTCTCCAAACACTGCTAAAGACAAGACAGAAGTTGAAAGACAAGAACTTATTGAACAAGAAACTGCAGAAGATATAGCTGCAGCAGACAAAGTCATTGAAGAAGCTTTCAAAAGAATGTCTGAAAGTCTGCAGGTGTTTTCAAGGCCATCATCCCTCAACTCATCTTCAAATAAATCTCTCCCAAGAAATCCATTGGGTTCGAAAGTACTAAAGTGGATGTCTGACTAAAAGACCCATGTATTGACTATTGTCAGATCCAATGGAAATGTGAAGTACATATCAAGGAAAGAAGCACTAGGCCTTAGTGTTCAAGATTTGCAGGATCTCCTTGAACTTTCACTGTGTAGGGATGAGGATGACCAGAGTGCAAAGGAATTTGAAGCTGAATTCAAAGAACAAGCTAAGGCACTCTTGATGAGTAATAAAGATCCAGAATAATGACAGGTTTTGGCATTATCTGTTCCAAGGGGAGATTGTTGGGATTGAACCCTACCAGAGGAACAGATAATGTAAAGTCAAAACCAGGTCACAACAGAGGATTCACAATAAGCAGCAGTTTACACTTAGCTCTCCCCTTGAAAGTGAGTTATAACAACTGATGGTCTCTATCTGCTGTTCATATTCAACTGCTGCTGCCCTTTCAACTGCTGATGAAAACCCTGAAGTATCCGACACTGCTGGTCCTATCTACTGATGATAAAGCACTGCCCAGTCAAGGACTGATCTACCTTGAGGAAAGCACTGACATAAAGGGAGAGCAGCTGTTTAGTAACTTGTTTGTTTTATGTATAGTCAGTGGTTAGGTTAGCAGTGTTTATGTAAGGACAGTAGATACAGGTTGTTAGGCTGTTAGACGTCGCTTTCATGTTGACATCAGCTGAGATACCTCAGTGGTTTGGTTTGCCTATAAATGTAACAGTACCCTGTACTGTTACATTTGATTGACTGAGCGAGTTCTTCTCCTCATGTCTAATCCTTTCATCTTGTGTGCAACCAACCTTGGGGCATCAGGCTGAGGGGGAGTTTAGTTTGTAAGCATATCTGTAATCTTTTGTTTTGATTTGTAAATCTTTTGACTCTATGAGAAGCAATTGTTTATCAAACTATTTTCTCCATTTGATTGTGTTTACAAAGTTTGTTTTCATTTCCGCTGCACTTTACATGTTTTCATATTTACAAATCGTTTCAAACATACAAACAAACATAATCATGAGAGCCTCCGATCCTAACAATTGGTATCAGAGCTTGGACAGTCAATTTCGATTTAACAGTCAAATTGACATAACAGTTCGGCTCAAAATTCATTGATACTGAGGTTGGTTGTATTTAGTTGAAAAACAGAGTATAGAGTAAATCATGTTCAAAATGGTTATTCTAAAAACTCTGTAAATCAACCAAGATGTCATATGACACACAAATTTCACACAACAAGCGAAGTTATGCACAAAACACTCATGGTTTCTAGATCCGAAATAAATATCTGTTAAACTATGAGATTACTTCTTATTTTCTAAATTAATTTCAATTGTTGATGTGTATTTTGTGATGTTTTCCATAAATACTAATGTCTAAACCTCAGATTAACAAAACATATGTTCATAAAAACATTGTTGATTTGTTAACACAAAAAGAGGGAAATTAAAACTTTAGTCATTCAGATCTTATGTGTTGGAAACAGGTTGAGATCCTCAAAAGGGACAAATCAACTTTGTTAATAATACATTAAGAAAATCAAGGGTCAATATAGTCCGTATCATATGTAGTGTGAGATTGGTTGAAAAAAGTTGTGCAAACATGACCAAGTCTCTCAAAACATTACTGCAAAATGATTTTGGACTAATATTCACAAAAAACTCTGAAGTGTGTTTATCTCAAAACTTTTGAATTCAAAAGAAGAGGGAATAAACTTAAAACACTTAAGAGTCAAAACTTGGGGTAATAATGGTCAATTAAGCAACTGTTTGTGCTCATTGGTTCAAGGAAGTTCTGGTGACATTTGTGTTCCCAGTGATTGAACTTACAAAAGGACTAGACAAATTTTCAAAGTCATCACATAGAAATTAGATCTACAACAGGATCTTCAAAACTCATGTGTCCATGTGTCCTCATGTTTGCAATTAACTGACACAGAAAATGGTACCAAACAGTGGTCAAAATGTTGTCAAAATATTCTACCACTGCTGTCAAACCACTGACCATTTTCATAAAACTTGAGAATGATATGATTATATCTTCTATTGAAAATACACCAGATCCTTTTTGATACTGTTCTCAGAAAATCCTTTAACCATTTTTTTTTTCAAAGGATTTTCTCAAATAACCAGGATATATTATTCATTTTTTTGGAACAATATATTTGGAACTTATGCTTGTTTTTGTTGGCAATAGTTTCTGCTCCTGTCAGGATGTAATACCTTATTTTTTTTTTGCTATTAGTGTCCTCATAAATGGGTCAAAAGGAAATGGTACATATGTCATGGTCATGTCATACTCAGGTTTGCTCCTAAATTTTTATCAAAGGTTGATTGCAAACTGTGCTTAAATTACTAAGGTACTCATGTGTTAATTGAATATTAAATGAAAATGAGTTGCCTTAGTAAAAAGTTTTCATCATCTGGGGTACTAAACCACTGTCTTTCAAAATTGACATGCGGCAAAACCTTGAATGAAAATCCTCAAAACTGTTGCTGAAACACCTGTTCTTCAGATTTGTACCATTTACCCTAACCACTGTTTTGTTCCAACGTCTGATCTCTAAACATTGTCCACTGCTGAAAGTTAACCACTGATCCCTCATTTTCTTGAAAAGCACTGATGCTCAAAATCAGTGTCTTATTCACTGATATGCTATCCACCGATAGTAAAAATCATCCACTGCCCATAATTTTTACCGTTGTAACCACTGATGCTTGATACGTCAGTGGCTCTTAAAACAACTGTTCTCTATACTTCATCCACTTCATCAGTGTTTGACACGTGGTCAGTTTTTAGCCCTCAGATCTTAATAACCGCTGCCACATCAGCGATCATATTTTTAAAATAAAACCCTGCCCTAAACCCCAAACAGGGTTTTACACTGTCGAATTAACTTCCAAAATTCTCTTCTCATAGCAGTTTCCAACCCTTCTTCTCAAAATATCCAAAATCCTCCTTCGTTCTTCTCCGCAAAAATGACAAAATCAAAATTAAAACCTAAATCACCATCACCTTCCAAAGAGGTCGCTCAAACGGCCGAAGAACCCATTGAAATACCATTCAAACAATCTCACAACTATCTGGGTTTACTCACAAAACCCACTGATAATCACACCTTTGACACCATCATTGATACATTATCTGCATCAAAGTACAAAACTTTGTTGACAGCAAATGCTCCCATCTATCTGCAAACCCAGAGAGAGTTTTGGAAAAAGGCGTCGCTTGAAAAACAAGACGGAAAAGTCATAGCCATTAACTCCTCAATACAGGGTAAAACAGTTCAAATAACCCCACAGTCGATCTCCGAAGTCTTTAATCTCAACTATCAGGAAGGTAAACTCTCTTTTGAGAAAGCCGAGATGAAAACTGATTTCGTAAAAAGTGGGTATGCAGAACAATCAAAGGTTGATACCTTACAAAAAGGTTATTTCCCTTCTGCACCTAGGTTTTTATTTCACACACTTCTGATGTGTGCTTCGAATAAAACAACATCTTTTAACGAAATACAATTGAAAATTCAATGCCTGGGTTACGCTATTTTGAATAATAAAGACTACAACTACTCCCAGGAGATTTTCAATGACATGGTGAAAAACATTGATAGTAAAGCATTTTTACTTTTTCCAAGATTTTTGAGTTACTATTTTGAACAAAAAATTGAAAAGGAAAATTTAAATTTGCTAAAACAAGGTGTTCATTGTCAAATAAAAGGCTTAACAAAAGAAACATTTTCCAGAATGATGGCACCAATAAAAACAAAAGCAGGGGTACCTGAGCAGATTTTAGCGGTTACAACTGCTTCTCAGGTATCAGCTGCTGAGCCCACTACTCCAGGTGATCATAGCAGCACAACCACTGCTTTGAAACCCACACCTGACATAACCAAAAAGACCAAAAGAAAAACATCTAGAAAACCCACCAAACCCAAAACAAAGGCAACTCTGGAAGATGAGATCCCAGAGGAAATGCCTGTGACAACACAAAAGTCACCACAAACCACTGTTGCTACTTCCTCACAGCAGTTGGAAGAAAGATCTCAACCCATGCCTAAAACTCCTCCTGCATCATCACAAAAGGATCAGGTTGTAAGCACAGGGACACCACAATATGAAGCTCTGAATCCACTTGGATCCATCTTCCTCAGTCCTGATCCCAAGGACATGTCTCTTTCAACTCCCATCCCCTCACCAATAATAATGCCACAATCCATGCTACCTTTGTTGCATGCAGCTGCTATAGCTCAGACACATACCAGTTCCTCTCTATCACCTGTCACTGAGAGTATACCCCCACAGGTGACTGGGTCTGATGCTACTACTCCTGCTATCCCAGCAACAATTGAGGAGGTTACACCCCCTGAGTTACAAGTAACTCTCGGTGGTAGTTCAACTGGAGCAGCAACTACAACTGGTGGATCAACAGGTCTTCAGTTGGCCAGTTGTTTCATAAATCAGACTCCCTTGAAGGCAATTTCTTCAATAGCACCAATGTTAACCACTAGTGAGCCTATTTTGACCACTAGTAACATCAAAGGTTTATCAAGTGCTGAAGAAAGAAGTCCCCAGTACCAAGAACAAGGGGCATCAATGGGTGATTTTTGGGACTCTGTTCCTAAGACACACATTGATATAACCACTGCTGGTGGGGATTCAGATGATCCTACTAAAGTAGGTGATGATTCAAGATATCAGGAATTGACGGGCAGAGTTGACAAACTTGAAGAATCAGTTGCTGAAATAAAGGAGATGGTGCAAGAGATTTTAAAAGCTCAGAAAGCACAAGCCACTGCTGTTCCTGCTCAAGCACCTGCACAACATGCATTTGCTGAAAATGAGCTTTGGAATATTTTTCAACCCATGCTTGAAGCACAGCAACTTATGGCTGACAAAAAGCATGCTATTCAAGTACAAATGCTGACAAACATGGTTGAATCAAGGTTCAAGGACACTCAAGCAGATATCAAGGCTATAAAGGCAAGCATTCAAAGTGTCTCTGGCAAAGCTCCTTCTTCCATATCATTCCTTGATAACCCCCCTTCAGATAATGCCAAAAAGGGGGAGAATATCAAGCTGTTGAGAAAAATGAATACGAAGGGAATAGAGCATGGCCTCTACATTGAGCCGGAAAAAGAAAAAGAAAAAGAAAAGCAGGTCTCAAAACCTGTTAGTCAAACAGCTGATACAACAGTAGTTACAAAAACTGCTGTCAGTAGCCAAACAGCTGCCATCTCATCAACACACACACCCCCAACACACACCACTCTACCACACACCACTACAACTACTGTTCCACCATCATCATCTACAATCATACCATCACCACTGCCTCCTGTCATAAAACAGAAGACAACAGATGTTACAACATCTGTTGTAATGACAACAGTGATTGAAACACCAGTTGTTTCAACCACTGTCAGTCAATCACTGCCATAAACCACTGCTATCCAATCTACCACCACTGATCCACCCAAAACACCATCTGCTCCTTCTTCATTAAAAAGGAGAAGGAATCTCATATCAGATGATGATTCAACACCACCATTATCATCATCAAAAACTACATCACCACTTCCATCCCCTGCTCAAAAGCAGAAGAAAACTGCTGACATATCAGCAGTTGTAATGACAACAGATGTTGAGACACCAGTTGTTTCAACAGCTGTTAGTCAGTCATCCACCACTGCTCTCACCCTTTCTACATCACAGCCAAAGCTCTTCAATAGAAAAAGAAAGCCAATACCTGCCGGTGAGGGTACACATGATCCTAATGCTGCACAACATCCACTGGAGCTTGAAGCTATCAAAAATGAGATGAGACAATTCTATACAGAAGAAGATCCTTCAAGAAGAAGATTCTCCTCACTCATAGGCTACATGCCACCAGAGGATATGGATGATTACCTCAAACTCAAGGCAAGGCAGGCTAAAGCAAGAGCTAAATTTGAAAGTGAACGTGAACGTCTAAGCGAAGAAGGCATTGCTAAAAGACTGGATTTCTTCCTTGAAAAGGTAAAGCAGACGGAAGAATTTGCACAGGAACAAATCAAAGAAAAGGCTGAACAACGCAAAGAGCTAAGAAAACAATATCTTGCCTACATTATGAAAGAAAAATTCTATCCTGCTGAAGAAAAACAGTTTGAAGAATGGCCAATAATCGCTCTAAAGCATGAGGCTGAGAGGATTGACAGAATTAAGGATGATCCTACAAAGAAGAAAAATGCTCCAAACTGGAACAAATTCAAAAAGCTCATTGCTGACTTCACTGCTGAGTATAAAAGAAAGAAAAAGGAGCTGGTGGATGCAAAAATGGATACTGCTGAAGCCATATCAAAATGGTCAAAACAGCAGACTGATGAAGCCTACTAAAGGCTGAAGAAAAGAAAGATAACTGTTTCAGGCACTTCTAAGAAGCAAGAACAAATGATGAAGCTTGAACAGAAGATGGGAAACCTCGACACACTGTTCCGGTCTACTTTTGTAACAAATCAAGAAGAGGGAGAACAGCTGACTGAAGAAGAGGTAATAGAAAAGGAAGCAGAGTACTTCAAATATACCATCATGAAAATGGGTCTAAAAGAAGAAACTTCAACAAAGCTTCAAAGCCTTTTTAAGGCATTAAACAAACCTGCGTCTCCAAACACTGCTAAAGACAAGACAGAAGCTGAAAGACAAGAACTTATTGAACAAGAAACTGCAGAAGATATAGCTGCAGCAGACAATGTCATTGAAGAAGCTTTCAAAAGAATGTCTGAATGTCTGCAGGTGTTTTCAAGGCCATCATCCCTCAACTCATCTTCAAATAAATCTCTCCCAAGAAATCCATTGGGTTCGAAAGTACTAAAGTGGATGTCTGACCAAAAGACCAATGTATTGACTATTGTCAGATCCAATGGAAATGTGAAGTACATATCAAGGAAAGAAGCACTAGGCCTTAGTGTTCAAGATTTGCAGGATCTCCTTGAACTTTTACTGTGTAGGGATGAGGATGACCAGAGTGCAAAGGAATTTGAAGCTGAATTCAAAGAACAAGCTAAGGCACTCTTGATGAGTAATAAAGATCCAGAATAATGACAGGTTTTGGCATTATTTGTTCCAAGGGGAGATTGTTGGGATTGAACCCTACCAGAGGAACAGATAATGTAAAGTCAAAACCAGGTCACAACAGAGGATTCACAATCAGCAGCAGTTTACACTTAGCTCTCCCCTTGAAAGTGAGTTATAACAACTGATGGTCTCTATCTGCTGTTCATATTCAACTGCTGCTGCCCTTTCAACTGCTGATGAAAACCCTGAAGTATCCGACACTGTTGGTCCTATCTACTGATGATAAAGCACTGCCCAGTCAAGGACTGATCAACCTTGAGGAAAGCACTGGCATAAAGGGAGAGCAGTTGTTTAGTAACTTGTTTGTTTTATGTATAGTCAGTGGTTAGGTTAGCAGTGTTTGTGTAAGGACAGTAGATACAGGTTGTTAGGCTGTTAGACGTCGCTTTCATGGTGACGTCAGCTGAGATACTTCAGTGGTTTGGTTTGCCTATAAATGTAACAGTACCCTGTACTGTTACATTTGATAGACTGAGCGAGTTCTTCTCCTCATGTCTAATCCTTTCATTTTGTGTGCAACCAACCTTGGGGCATCAGGCTGAGGAGGAGTTTAGTTTGTAAGCATATCTGTAATCTTTTGTTTTGATTTGTAAATCTTTTGACTCTATGAGAAGCAATTGTTTATCAAACTATTTTCTCCATTTGATTGTGTTTACAAAGTTTGTTTTCATTTCCGCTGCACTTTACATGTTTTCATATTTACAAATCGTTTCAAACATACAAACAAACATAATCATGAGAGCCTCCGATCCTAACAATTATTCGGTACTCTGTTTTTCAACAAAAATACAACCAACCTTAGCTCTCCTATCACACAAGACAAATGTTTTGGGTTTGACTTCTTGTGAGCACCCCTTCATTTATGTTGCCAATGATTTGATCAGGTGGATGAGATGTCAAGAAGATTAAATCTCCTTGGTATGGTATGATGGCATTGGTTGGTGAGGGCTGCAAATGTGTATCATCTGAGCTAACCACTGCTGGGGACTTTGATGATCCAGCAGTGGCTTCAAAAGGTGGTGGTATAGGAGGTAATGAAGTGGACAACTGCTGACTTTTATCCACTGTTTGAGGACTTTTGTCAGCAGTGTTTGAGGATGTGGTAGCAGTGGTTGATGGGCTACTTTGGTCAACAACTGTTAAGGTAGCAGTGGTTGAGCTTTGACAACTGTTTTGAACAGCTGGTGCTTTTCCCTTTGTGGCAGACCTTTGAGGGATGATGATTTCATACCCATAGTCTGGTGTTGTATCCTCTAATGTACCTGCACTGTTAGTCTTGACAGCAGTATTTTCAAAAGTGAATTTTTCAAGATCAAACAGATCTGCAGGGTTTGCTGGGATTTTCATTGATGAGAGTTCATTAACTTAACATTCAAAGTCTCCTCCACTGCCTTGGTCCGTGTATTGAACACTTTGTAGGCCTTGGCAGTGGTTGAGTATCCCAGATGATAACCACAATCAATTTTGGCTGCAAATTTTGAAATGGAATCTTTTAAGTTCAAAATAAAGCATGGGCAGCCAAACACTTTGAAATATGAGATCAGTGGTTTAATTTTATACAGAATTTCATAGGCAGTCTTTTTGTGCCTGGGGTTTATTAAAACTCTGTTCTGAACATAGCAAGCAGTGTTTACTGCCTCTGCCCAGAAAGTTAATGGCAAACCTGAATCTGCAAGCATGGTTCTGGCAGCCTCAATCAGAGTTCTGTTCTTCCTTTCCACTACCCCATTCTGTTCTGGTGTTCTTGGGATGCTGTACTGCCTTACAATCCCTTTCTTCACACAGAAGGCATCCAACTCCCTATTTTTGAATTCTGTGCCATTGTCACTCCTGAAGCTTTTTACTGGAAGGTCAAATTGCTTTTCAACCTGTATTACAAAGTCTTGCAAAATGCCTGCAGTTTCATCTTTTGAGTGCAAAAAGAAATTCCATGTGAACCTAGAAAAGTCATCAACAATAACCAAACAATATCTTTTCTTTTTGAGGCTCATGACTTGAACTGGGCCAAACAAATCCATGTGTAGCATTTGCAAACACTGGGTTGTTTTGGACTCTTCAATGGACTTGTAAGAACTTTTATGTTGTTTTCCTTTTAAACAGGAAATGCAATGTTCAGGACATGAAAACAATTTTTGTGGTAGGCCTCTCACCAAACCATTTTTTGAAATTTCTGTGATTGTCTTAAGATTTGTGTGTCCCAGCCTTCTGTGCCAAAGTTCTGTCTCTTTGTTAGAGGCAGCTGAGAACAGACAGGCATCAGCTCTGGGACACTCTTTTGACATCTCAACAACATAAACATTGCCACTTCCTTGAGCAACAAGTTTAGTTTGACCAGTTTTGATTATTGCTTCAATCTTTTTGACCATTTCTGGTCCAACAATCCTACAACAATCTTTTGTGAAGAATGACCCAAAACCCTTGTCACTCATTTGGGACACACTCAAAAGGTTGAATATTAGATTGTCTATTAGATTGACATTTTCAAATTTTACTTTTCCAGACTCCACTGTACCCGACCCTAGAACTTTTCCTTTACTATTATTCCCAAAGGATATATCACCCCCTCCATGGATTTTAAAGTCTTTGAGGAGGGCTATACATCCTGTCATGTGCCTGGAGCCTCCACTATCTACATACCAAAGACTATCAAAGCATGCAGAAGCTCCCTGCACATGAAGTAAAAGGATTAGTTCATTAAGGTCTCCAAAGCCAACAAGGCTTTGGATGGGGTCTCAACAGTGTCTGGGATGGATGCAGAATGATGGACAGTGGTTAGGTCAGGAGTTTGAACTGTTTTAGGACAGTGTTTCTCTAACCACTGTTGTGGGTCCTGACCAATCATCTGCTGGTAACCAAAAGGATGCTTGTTCACTTTGGGTTTAGAAGGCCTTTTGTAGGCCTCATAAACGTGAGGAATCCTTTGGTAAGACTGTTTTTCTCTGCCTTTTCTGAACTGATTGGCAGGGGGTGCATCAGTAACCTGAACATCTCTTTTGACAGATGTTTGGTTCAGCTGTTTTGTAACAGCTGTTTGAACTGGCAGAAACAGTGGTTGTTTCTTGGTGAATTTGACAGATGTTGATGATGATGATGGACTTAAGGATGTTTTAGCAATGTACTCATTCTTTTTCACATCAAAGTTTTTGAGATACACACATGATTGAGTTTTATGGTTTGTTTTACCACAGACAATGCAACCTTCAGCTGAAACAATGACACTTGTTCTGTTTAAATCATACGCTTTTAAGTGGAAACAATCTTTTGTAAGATGATTCCTTTTCTCACAGAATTCACAAAACAAGTTATCAATTTTTTCTTTCTTCTTTCTCTTTTCAGACTCCTTTACAGCAGAGGTTTTAACCACTGCTGGGATGTCTTTGAGAGGTATGACTTTAGCTTTTGGAGCCTTGACACCATCAGTTGATGTAAAGTCCATTGGCTTGAAATTTTCAAGAATGTCACACTCATTAGACCATTTTGGTTTAAACTGGTATTCTTCAAGCTCCTCAAAAGTTGAGGATTCCATTGGTCTGTCAAGTGTGATTTTGCTACCAAGTTTGTCAGTGATTCTCACTTCTTGGCCATTCTTGTTTGTGGGGATGAACTCAGTGGTTACATCAGTGGTTTGAACAGATTTTTCAAAAGCAGTGTTTTCATCATCATGTTTTCTATAGCCAACCCCAAATTTCACATTGCTTTTTCTCTGTTTTTCAAGCATAACCTCATATCCTTTGCAGGATTCCACCCATCTTTCACAAGTAATCTGGGCGGACTCCAACTCCTTTTTGCAAACTTGGTATTTTTCTACCATAGTTTGAAGTTGGGTTTTGGTTATACTTTGCTCTTCTTTTAGACAGCGGTTCTCTTTTTCTTTTTCAGTCAATTTGTTTTTAAGTTCTTTTAAAGACCTTTCAAATTTGACCTCATCAGACAAGATTTTATCCCGAAGGTTTTCATTCACCTCTTTAATGTTAGCAAAAGCAATTATGCAATTGTCAGAACACAGTTTTTCAAGAACTTGAGGAGATACCTTGGCAGCTGCCATCATTGCACAATCACATTGATGATCTTTTTCATCATCAGCTTTCACCTTCTTTTCACCAGCCTTTTCTTCTTTCTCTTCTTCTTTGTCCTCTACGGACCATGGATCTGTCATTGGTTCAATCAGGGAACCTGAACTTTCTCCCAACAATAGTTCACTAGCCACAGCAGTAATCACTGCTTCAGTCACCTCTTCCACTGTTTCAAAGCTCTGCTGTTCCTCCTCAGTTTCAACCCCCTCCTGTATTGACTCTAATGCCATAAAACAAAAGTCATCATGAGAAGAATCATTAGAAGCATAGAGTGCAAAATTTTCATCATTAAGGTCTTCAGGAATACTGCTCCAGTCAACAAACCCTTGAGTGAAAAAACTTTGTTGATCTAGTTGTGCTGCTGCTGGAGCAGTGGTTTGAGGTGCAACAGGTTGCACTTGTACCTGTGGAGCAGGGGTTTGAACATATTGGATTTGTGGAACAGTAGTTTGGACATAATGTACTGGCACAGGGGCAACAGCATAGTGAGCAGTGTTCACTTGAGCTGCTGGGGCATATTGGGCATAGTGCACAGTGTTTTGGTTTTGAGGTCTAGGATTTGAGCTAGGATGAGTAATTATGGGACCAGTAGTTTGACTCCTACATTCCCTAGCGAAATGTCCCAACTTATTACACTTGTAGCACTTGATTTTCGATTTATCCAACCCAACCCTTAGATTCCCATGCAAATCTGGGAATTTTCGCCCTGTTCTTTTGTAGAACTTGCTAGTTCTAACACTTAGCAAAGCCAGTTGGTGCAGGATGTCCATTTCCTCTAAATCAGTGGGAACGAAATGTTGCAAATCATTTAGTTCAAAACTTAAATTGTCTGACATCTGGTTTTCATTTGCAGTGAATGCATAACTAGCAGAGTGAGGATCAGGGTTGTTAAAATTTGCACCAGCAGTTATGTCAATGAAGTGATCATAACCCTGATCCTTACCACTGCTCCTAGATTCTTCTTGACCCAGAAGAGCAGTATTACCGAAAGTGTAATCATCGGTAACTTTTCCTGACTCTTGTAACCTCCTTTTCTGGTTCAACTCCCTTTCGTAGGTCAAGAGTCGACCGTGGAGTTGGGTCAAGGTCAGATCCTTGAATTCAGGTGAGTTTCGGGTGACAAAAGCTATGGTGTCCCATTTTTCTGGCAGTGACCTGAGGAACCTGCTATTTTGAGTTGAGTTTGTAAAAGTGGTGTTAACAAGCCTCAGTTCACTAATGAGACAACTGAAACGCTCAAATTGTTGCGTTAGTGATTCGCCTTTAACGTAGCAAAATGTTTCATACTGTTGGTTCAGGATTTCCCTATTGTTTTCTATGACTTCTTCAGTTCCCCCAAACTGTTCCTTAAGTGCGTCCCATAACTCTTTGGCACTGTTACAATGTAACAGTCCAGCATATATCTCATTGGGCAGCGCTGATGCTATGATGCTGAACGCTTTAGCATCTAGTTCGATCTTTTGAAAATCGGTTTCGGTATAATTTTCAACTGGTTTTGGAACGAACTTTTTAGCATCTTCAGCACTTGGCACTGAAGGAACATGGGGACCATAAATGACAGACTTCCAACAACCTGTGCTTTGTTGAGCGAGGATGTGTCCCATCCTCCTCTGCCAGATGTTGTACTCATTTCTTTTTAGCATAGGTGGTTTAAAAAGCGAGCCGATGTTGTTTTTTTCATCCTGAGATTGTGACGTCATTCTTGTTGTTTTACAGACACTGAGAAATCAACTTTAATGGTGATTAATCCTTGCTCTGTTTTTCAACGGACGAACAAACGATCAGTATCAACTGTTATGAGCTGAACTATTTACGTCAAAATGATTGTTAAATCAAATTTGACTGTCCAAGCTCTGATACCAATTGTTGGATCTGAGTTTCTTTTTGATTGTATTTTTGTTTGAAATTAAGATGGAAATGAGAGAGTTGTGCAGCGGAATTAAGATGAAAACAAACTTTGCATACAATCAAACGAGAGTAATACTTTAATCAAACATCTTTACACAATGAATCGAAAGATTGAATTTGTTTCAACAACGATTACAATGATTGATGAATGAATGCAAACTCCCCCTCAGCCAGAGCTCAGTAGTTTGTTCGTGCAAAGAAGACAATGTTGTGAAAGAGCTAATAGAACAGTACAAAGTACTGAACTATTTATAGGCACTTGCAAACCACTGAGCATCTTAGCTGACGTCACCATGAAAGTGACATCTAACCTCCTAACAAACTCTAACCTCTGATCTATACAAACACTGATGTACTAACTACTGCTATTACAATTCATTACATAAAAGACACTTAAACAACTGCTGCATCCTTCCACTGCTGTGAACCCAGCAGTGCTTGTCCGGATCAGCAGTACTTGACTCAAGGCAGTAGATTGAATCAGCAGAGCTTTGGTCTTCCATCAGTCTTTAACATTTGGCAGTAGATGCAAGGCAGCAGTTGTGGATCAGCACTTGGTAAAATCAGCAGATAGGAGGTCAGCAGATACAAAGCCACTTTCAAGGGGAGAGATTTGCATGAACTAACTGTAATCGTCTGCTTATTCTGGATCCACTGCTCTGATCCAGTTTTGGCTTTAATTATCTGTTCCTCTGATAGGGTTCAATCCCAACAATCTCCCCCTGGAACAGATAATGCCAAAACTCTTCCTGCATCCTCACAAAAGGATCAAAATTGCGCCATTTTTATCACAAAAGGTCTCTTCCTGCAGCAGGTGTTCAAAAAGCATATTCAACTGCTGCTGCCCTTTCAACTGCTGATGTAAACCCTGAAGTATCCAACACTGCTGGTCCTATCTACTGATGATAAAGCACTGCCCAATCAAGGACTAATCAACCTTGGGTAAAGCACTGACATAAAGGGAGAGCAGCTGTTTAGTAAATTGTTTGTTTTATGTATAGTCAGTGGTTAGGTTAGCAGTGTTTGTGTAAGGACAGTAGATACAGGTTGTTAGGCTGTTAGACGTCGCTTTCATGGTGACGTCAGCTGAGATACCTCAGTGGTTTGGTTTGCCTATAAATGTATCAGTACCCTGTACTGTTACATTTGATTGACTGAGCGAGTTCTTCTCCTCATGTCTAATCCTTTCATCTTGTGTGCAACCAACCTTGGGGCATCAGGCTGAGGGGGAGTTTAGTTTGTAAGCATATCTGTAATCTTTTGTTTTGATTTGTAAATCTTTTGACTCTATGAGAAGCAATTGTTTATCAAACTATTTTCTCCATTTGATTGTGTTTACAAAGTTTGTTTTCATTTCCGCTGCACTTTACATGTTTTCATATTTACAAATCGTTTCAAACATACAAACAAACATAATCATGAGAGCCTCCGATCATAACAATTGGTATCAGAGCCTGGACAGTCAAATTCGATCTAACAATCAATTTGACATAACAGTTCGGCTCAAAATTTCATTGATACTAAGGTTGGTTGTATTTTTGTTGAAAAACAGAGTACCGAATAAATCATGTTTAAAGTGGTTAATCAAAAACTCTGTAAATCAACCAAGATGTCATATGACACACAAATTTCACACAACAAGTGATATCATGCAAAAGTCACCCATAGCTTTCAGATCTGTAAACATATCTGTTAAATTATGGAATTGTTTTATATTTTTCAATATTGATTTCAACTGTTGTTTTGATATTTGTGATATTTTCATTAAATACTAAAGTATGAACCTCAGATTAACAAAACCTATGATTCATAAAACATTGATGTCTTGTTAACTTAAAAAGAGGGAATTAAAACTTTAGTCATTCAGATCTTATGTGTTAAAAATAGGTTAAGTCCCTCAAAAGGACAAAATCAACTTTGTTAAAATACATTGAGGAAATTCACAAAAACTCAGAAGTGTGTTTATCTCAAAACTTTTGAAGTCAAAAGAAAAGAGTATAAACATAAAACGCTTATGAGTCAAAGTTTAGGGTAATGTTTGGAGTATACTCCCTACATCTACCACTGATAAAACCACTACTAGTGGGAAATCAGATGATCCCATTAACTTGGGTGATGGTTTAAAGTACCAGAAATTGACGGATCGTATTGCAAAGCTTGATAACTCTGTTGCAGAACTCAAAGATATGCTACAACAGTTGTTACAAGTTCAGAAGGTATAATCAACTGTTATTCCACCTCAAGCACCTGCTCCACAAAGGACACCTGCTACAAATGAGCTCTGGAATCTGTTTCAATCTTTTCTCCAACAACAAGCACAATTAGCAGATCAGCAACATGAAAAACATGTACAACAGCTGAGAAATGCAATGGAGTCAAGGTTCAAGAACACTCAGTCTGATTTAAAGGCTCTCAAAACTCAGATCTTGCACACCACTGGCACTGCTCCTCCAAAAGTACGCTACATTTATCAATTCCCAGAAGATAATGCCAAAAAGGGGGAGAAAATTAAGGAGTGGAAAAAGAAGGGTATAGAGGATGGTCTCTATCTTGAACCAGAGAATTCAAACATGACCAAACAGATGCCTTTGCCAGATGGCAGCAAGAAAATTGATGTGACAACAAATGCACTAGCAGAAGCAGTTGCAAGTGTAAAAAGGGATAGAGAGGCCAAAAGAAAAGCCAGGGTGGACAGAATGGATCATCCAGATCAGGGTACTTCTGGTTCAAAGGATCATGAAAATCCTGTTGAGGAAAAGAAGAAGCCTACTAGAAAAGTGAGGCAACCTAAATCCATTCCAACCAGACGTTCAAAGTCTGCTCAAAAAACCACCATACAAAACAGCTGATGCACCAGGAGTTATAAAAACTACTGCTTGCCAAACAGTTGTTCCATCAACACACACCACTTCAACACACACAACATCCACTGCTTTACCATCATCACCACCAAAAACAACACCTGCTGACATACAGCAGAAGACAGCAGATGTTATAACATCTGTTGTAATGACAACAGTGGTTGAAACACCAGTTGTTTCAACAGCTGTTAGTCAATCACAATCCACTGCCACTACATCTACCACCACTGTTCCATCCAAAACATCATCAGTCCCTCCTACAAAAAGGAGAAGACTAATTCTCAAAGATGATGACAATTCACCACCACAAACATCTTCAAAATCTTTAGCACTTGTCACAATTCCAAAACCTGTTCCTCTCTCTTCAGTTAAAATGTACAAGCCCTTACCTCCTGCAGGTGTTCAATTTCCTCTTGAATTAGCAGTTGTTAGAGAAGAAATAAAATCTTTTTACTTTGAGGATGACCCTGCCAAAAGGAGTTTGCCATCAATAAAAGGATATCCCTGGCCTAAAAATGTTGATGAATATTTGGAAATCAAGGCCAACCAAGCAGAGGATATCTCAAAGAAAAATACACAAGGGAAATCTGATAAAAAGGTTGCACAGAGAAGTCAATATTTTCTCACACAAGTCAGATCCCTAGAGCAATTTGCAAAAAAATGTTAGTCAACAAATTTCTGAAAGAGCAGCCGAAACTCTGAAGAAAGACTACATTGAAAGCATCATGGCTCACAAGAAGTACAAAGGAGAGAGATACATGTACAAAGAGTGGACTATTCCTGAACTTGAAAATGAAGCAGCAAGAATTCAAGACATGATAAAAAGGAATGTCACTCACACTCCTCCTAACTGGGCAAAGTTTAGAAAGAATGTACCTGACAAACAGGAAGAGCTGAGGAGAATGAAAGAGGAATTGGTAGCAGCTGATTATGGAAACAAAAGACAAGTTGCTAGATGGAAAGAAGATGTGGTCAGGGCTACTTACAAAAAGTTGGAACAATTAAGAAAGAAAGATCCCACAGTTCCTCAAAAGCCTAACTATCCTGAAGCAGCGGTTTCAAAAAGACCATCAAAGCTGCAAATCAGGAGATCCACAGCTCCAGTTGGTGCTGCCATCTACAAAAGAAGGCCACAGATACAGTTGATTGCTGAAACCATCAAAGAGTTAATGGAAGGTGAAGACCTTGGAAAAGAGGGTATAAAGAAGATGATCATGGAAACTCTTGGTTTGGATCAAATTGCAAGTACTGCTCAGCCAGTCATGAATAGGCCAGCCTCTCCAAATACTTCTGCAAATATACATCTCCCAAGAAACCCACCAGGCTCAAAAATACAAAAGTGGGAAACTGACAAACAGACCTGCGTATTGACTTTGCTCAGGTCTGGTGGAGAAGTGGAGAAAATATCAAGGGAACAAGCTCTTGGCCTGAGTCTTGAAGATTTGCAGGATCTCCTTGATCTTCCACTTAGCAGGGATGATGAAGATACAGATGCCCTAGACTTTGAATTACAATTTAAAGGTCAAATAAGGGAACTGTTGATGAGGCAATAAAGATTTCCATAAATAATGAAGAGTTTTGGCATTATCTGTTCCAGGGGGAGATTGTTGGGATTGAACCCTACCAGAGGAACAGATAATGTAAAGCCAAAACCTGGTCACGACAGTGGATTCATAATAAGCAGCAGTTTACATTAAGCTTTCCCCTTGAAAGTGATTTATAACAACTGATGGTCTCTATCCGCTGTTCATATTCAACTGCTGCTGCCCTTTCAACTGCTGATGTAAACCCTGAAGTATCCAACACTGCTGGTCCTATCTACTGATGATAAAGCACTGCCCAGTCAAGGACTGATCAACCTTGAGTAAAGCACTGACATAAAGGGAGAGCAGTTGTTTAGTAAATTGTTTGTTTTATGTATAGTCAGTGGTTAGGTTAGCAGTGTTTGTGTAAGGACAGTAGATACAGGTTGTTAGGCTATTAGACGTCGCTTTCAGGGTGACGTCAGCTGAGATACCTCAGTGGTTTGGTTTGCCTATAAATGTATCAGTACTCTGTACTGTTACATTTGATTGACTGAGCGAGTTCTTCTCCTCATGTCTAATCCTTTCATCTTGTGTGCAACCAACCTTGGGGCATCAGGCTGAGGGGGAGTTTAGTTTGTAAGCATATCAGTAATCTTTTGTTTTGATTTGTAAATCTTTTGACTCTATGAGAAGCAATTGTTTATCAAACTATTTTCTCCATTTGATTGTGTTTACAAAGTTTGTTTTCATTTCCGCTGCACTTTACATGTTTTCATATTTACAAATCGTTTCAAACATACAAACAAACATAATCATGAGAGTCTCCGATCATAACAATTGATATCAGAGCCTGGACAGTCAAATTCGATCTAACAATCAATTTGACATAACAGTTCGGCTCAAAATTTCATTGATACTAAGGTTGGTTGTATTTTTGTTGAAAAACAGAGTACCGAATAAATCATGTTTAAAGTGGTTAATCAAAAACTCTGTAAATCAACCAAGATGTCATATAACACACAAATTTCACACAACAAGTGATATCATGCAAAAGTCACCCATAGCTTTCAGATCTGTAAACATATCTGTTAAATTATAGAATTGTTTTATATTTTTCAATATTGATTTCAACTGTTGTTTTGATATTTGTGATGTTTTCATTAAATACTAAAGTATGAACCTCAGATTAACAAAACCTATGATTCATAAAACATTGATGTCTTGTTAACTCAAAAAGAGGGAATTAAAATTTTAGTCATTCAGATCTTATGTGTTCAAAACAGGTTGAGTCCCTCAAAAGGACAAAATCAACTTTGTTAAAATACATTGAGGAAATTCACAAAAACTCAGAAGTGTGTTTATCTCAAAACTTTTGAAGTCAAAAGAAAAGAGTATAAACATAAAACACTTATGAGTCAAAGTTTAGGGTAATAATGGTAATTAAGCAACTATGTGCATTTATCTGTTCAGAAAAAGGTTTTGATTCCAGTAAATGAACTCTAAAGAGGACTAGACAAATGTTCAAAAATTTTCTCCATGTGTCCTCAGGTTTGCAATCAACTAACAAAGAAAATGGTTCCAAACAGTGGTCAAAATGTATCCAAAAGTTTTCTACCACTGTTGTCAAACCACTGACCATTTTCAAAAACTTGTGAATGATATGATTATATACTCTATTGAAATTATACCAGATCCTTTTTGACTCTATTCTCAGAAAATCCTTTAACTATTTTTTGTTGTTCAATGGATTTTCTCAAATAACCAGGATATATTATTCATTTTTTTTGGAATAATATATTTGGAACTTATGCTTGTTTTTGTTGGCAATAGTTTCAGCTCCTGTCAGGATGTAATACCTTATTTTTTTGGTATTATTGTCCTCATAAATAGGTCAAAAGGAAATGGTACATATGCCATGATCATGTCATACTCAGGTTTGCTCCTAATTTTTTTTTCAAAGGTTGATTGTAAACTGTGCTTAAATTACTAGGGTACTCATGTGTTAATTGAATATTAAACAAAAATGAGTTGCCTTAGCAAAAAGTTTTCATCATCTGGGGTACTAAACCACTGTCTTTCAAAATTGACATGTGGCAAAACCTTCAATGAAAATCTTCAAAACTGTTGCTGAAACACCTGTCCTTCAGAGTTGTAATATTTACCCTAACCACTGTTTTGTTCTAACGTCTGATCTCTAAACACTGTCCACTGCTGAAAGTTAACCACTGATCCCTCATTTTCTTGAAAAGCACTGATGCTCAAAATCAGTGTCTTATCCACTGATATGCTATCCACTGATAGTAAAAATCATCCACTGCCCATAATTTTTACCGTTGTAACCACTGATGCTTGATACGTCAGTGGCCCTTAAAACAACTGTTCTCCATACTTCATCCACTTCATCAGTGTTTGACACGTGGTCAGTTTTTAGCCCTCAGATCTTAATAACCGCTGCCACATCAGCGATCATTTTTTTTTAAAATAAAACCCCGCCCTAAACCCCAAACAGGGTTTTACACTGTCGAATTAACTTCCAAAATTCTCTTCTCATAGCAGTTTCCAACCCTTCTTCTCAAAATCTCCAAAATCCTCCTTCGTTCTTCTCCGCAAAAATGACAAAATCAAAATCAAAACCTAAATCACCATCACCTTCCAAAGAGATCGCTTAAACGGCCGAAGAACCCATCGAAATACCATTCAAACAATCTCACAACTATCTGGATTTACTCACAAAACCTACTGATAATCACACCTTTGACACCATCATTGATACATTATCTGCATCAAAGTACAAAACTTTGTTGACAGCAAATGCTCCCATCTATCTGCAAACCCAGAGAGAGTTTTGGAAAAAGGCGTCGCTTGAAAAACAAGACGGAAAAGTCATAGCCATTAACTCCTCAATACAGGGTAAAGCAGTTCAAATAACCCCACAGTCGATCTCCGAAGTCTTTAATCTCAACGATCAGGAAGGTAAACTCTCTTTTGAGAAAGTCGAGATGAAAACTGATTTCGTAAACAGGGGGTATGCAGAACAATCAAAGGCTGATACCTTACAAAAAGGTTATTTTCCTTCTGCTCCAAGATTTTTATTTCACACACTTTTGATGTGTGTTTCAAATAAAACAACATCATTTAATGAAATACCATTGAAGATTCAATGCCTGGGGTATGCCATTTTGAATAACAAAGATTACAACTATTCCCAGGAAATCTTCAATGACTTAGTGAAAAATGTTGACAACAAAGCATTTTTACTTTTTCCAAGATTTTTGGGTTATTACTTTAAACAAAAATTTGTAAAGGAAAATGAAAATTTGCCAAAACAAGGTGTTCATTGTCAAATAAAAAGCTTAACAAAAGAAACATTTTCAAGGATGATGGCACCAATAAAAACAAAAGCAGGGGTACCTGAGCAGATTTTAGCGGTTACAACTGCTCCTCAGGTATCAGCTGCTGAGCCCACTGCTCCAGGTGATCATAGCAGCACAACCACTGCTTTGAAACCCACACCTGACATAACCAAAAAGACCAAAAGAAAAACATCCAGAAAACCCACCAAACCCAAAACAAAGGCAACTCTGGAAGATGAGATCCCAGAGGAAATGCCTGTGACAACACAAAAGTCACCACAAACCACTGCTGCTACTTCCTCACAGCAGTTGGAAGAAAGATCTCAACCCATGCCTAAAACTCCTCCTGCATCCTCACAAAAGGATCAGGTTGTAAGCACAGGGACACCACAATATGAAGCTCTGAATCCACTTGGATCCATCTTCCTCAGTCCTGATCCCAAGGACATGTCTCTTTCAACTCCCATCCCCTCACCAATAATAATGCCACAATCCATGCTACCTTTGTTGCATGCAGCTGCTATAGCTCAGACACATACCAGTTCCTCTCTATCCCCTGTCACTGAGAGTATACCCCCACAGGTGATTGGGTCTGATGCTACTACTCCTGCTATCCCAGCAACAATTGAGGAGGTTACACCCCCTGAGTTACAAGTAACTCTCGGTGGTAGTTCAAGTGGAGCAGCAACTACAACTGGTGGATCAACAAGTCTTCAGTTGGCCAGTTGTTTCATAAATCAGACTCCCTTGAAGGCAATTTCTTCAATAGCACCAATGTTAACCACTAGTGAGCCTATTTTAACCACTAGTAACATCAAAGGTTTATCAAGTGCTGAAGAAAGAAGTCCCCAGTACCAAGAACAAGGGGCATTAATGGGTGATTTTTGGGACTCTGTTCCTAAGACACACATTGATATAACCACTGCTGGTGGGGATTCAGATGATCCTACTAAAGTAGGTGATGATTCAAGATATCAGGAATTGACGGGCAGAGTTGACAAACTTGAAGAATCAGTTGCTGAAATAAAGGAGATGGTGCAAGAGATTTTAAAAGCTCAGAAAGCACAAGCCACTGCTGTTCCTGCTCAAGCACCTGCACAACATGCATTTGCTGAAAATGAGCTTTGGAATACTTTTCAACCCATGCTTGAAGCACAGCAACTTATGGCTGACAAAAAGCATGCTATTCAAGTACAAATGCTGACCAACATGGTTGAATCAAGATTTAAAGACACTCAAGCAGATATCAAGGCTATAAAGGCTAGCATTCAAAGTGGCTCTGGCAAAATTCCTTCTTCCATACCATTTCTTGTAAACCCCCCTTCAGATAATGCCAAAAAGGGGGAGAATAACAAGCTGCTGGGAAAAATGAATAGGATGGGAATAGAACATGGCCTTCATGTTGAGTCTGAAAAAGAAAAAGAAAAGCAGGTCTCAAAACCTGTTAGCCAAACAGCTGATACAACAGTAGTTACAAAAACTGTTGTCAGTAGCCAAACAGCTGCCATGTCATCAACACACACCACTCTACCACACACCACTACAACTACTGTTCCACCATCATCATCTACAATCATACCATCACCACTGCCTCCTGTCATAAAACAGAAGACAACAGATGTTACAACATCTGTTGTAATGACAACAGTGATTGAAACACCAGTTGTTTCAACCACTGTCAGTCAATCACTACCACAAACCACTGCTATCCAATCTACCACCACTGATCCACCCAAAACATCATCTGCTCCTTCTTCATTAAAAAGGAGAAGGAATCTCATATCAGATGATGATTCACCACCACCATCATCATCATCAAAAACTACATCACCACTTCCATCCCCTGCTCAAAAGCAGAAGACAACTGCTGACATATCAGCAGTTGTAATGACAACAGATGTTGAGACACCAGTTGTTTCAACAGCTGTTAGTCAGTCATCCACCACTGCTCTCACCCTTTCTACATCACAGCCAAAGCTCTTCAATAGAAAAAGGAAGCCAATACCTGCTGATGAGGGTACACATGATCCTAATGCTGCACAACATCCACTGGAACTTGAAGCTATCAAAAATGAGATGAGACAATTCTATACAGAAGAAGATCCTTCAAGAAGAAGATTCTCCTCACTCATAGGCTACATGCCACCAGAGGATATGGATGATTACCTCAAACTCAAGGCAAGGCAGGCTAAAGCAAGAGCTAAATTTGAAAATGAACGTGAACGTCTAAGCGAAGAAGGCATTGCTAAAAGACTGGATTTCTTCCTTGAAAAGGTAAAGCAGATGGAAGAATTCGCACAGGAACTAATCAAAGAAAAGGCTGAACAACGCAAAGAGCTAAGAAAACAATATCTTGCCTACATTATGAAAGAAAAATTCTATCCTGCTGAAGAAAAAACAGTTTGAAGAATGGCCAATAATCGCTCTAAAGCATGAGGCTGAGAGGATTGACAGAATCAAGAATGATCCTACAAAGAAGAAAAATGCTCCAAACTGGAACAAATTAAAAAAACTCATTGCTGACTTCACTACTGAGTATAAAAGAAAGAAAAAGGAGCTGGTGGATGCAAAAATGGATACTGCTGAAGCCATATCAAAGTGGTCAAGACAGCAGACTGATGAAGCCTACGAAAGGCTGAAGAAAAGAAAGATAACTGTTTCAGGCACTTCTAAAAAGCAATAACAAATGATGAAGCTTGAACAGAAGATGGGAAACCTCGACACACTGTTCCGGTCTACTTTTGTAACAAATCAAGAAGAGGGAGAACAACTGACTGAAGAAGAGGTAATAGAAAAGGAAGCAGAGTTCTTCAAAGATACCATCACGAAAATGGGTCTAAAAGAAGAAACTTCAACAAAGCTTCAAAGCCTTTTCAAGGCATTAAACAAACCTGCGTCTCCAAACACTGCTAAAGGCAAGACAGAAGTTGAAAGACAAAAACTTATTGAACAAGAAACTGCAGAAGATATAGCTGCAGCAGACAAAGTCATTGAAGAAGCTTTCAAAAGAATGTCTGAAAGTCTGCAGGTGTTTTCAAGGTCATCATCCCTCAACTCATCTTCAAATAAATCTCTCCCAAGAAATCCATTGGGTTCGAAAGTACTAAAGTGGATGTCTGACTAAAAGACCCATGTATTGACTATTGTCAGATCCAATGGAAATGTGAAGTACATATCAAGGAAAGAAGTACTAGGCCTTAGTGTTCAAGATTTGCAGGATCTCCTTGAACTTTCACTGTGTAGGGATGAGGATGACCAGAATGCAAAGGAATTTGAAGCTGAATTCAAAGAACAAGCTAAGGCACTCTTGATGAGTAATAAAGATCCAGAATAATGACAGGTTTTGGCATTATCTGTTCCAAGGGGAGATTGTTGGGATTGAACCCTACCAGAGGAACAGATAATGTAAAGTCAAAACCAGGTCACAACAGAGGATTCACAATCAGCAGCAGTTTACACTTAGCTCTCCCCTTGAAAGTGAGTTATAACAACTGATGGTCTCTATCTGCTGTTCATATTCAACTGTTGCTGCCCTTTCAACTGCTGATGAAAACCCTGAAGTATCCGACACTGCTGGTCCTATCTACTGATGATAAAGCACTGCCCAGTCAAGGACTGATCAACCTTGAGGAAAGCACTGACATAAAGGGAGAGCAGCTGTTTAGTAACTTGTTTGTTTTATGTATAGTCAGTGGTTAGGTTAGCAGTGTTTGTGTAAGGACAGTAGATACAGGTTGTTAGGCTGTTAGACGTCGCTTTCATGGTGACATCAGCTGAGATACCTCAGTGGTTTGGTTTGCCTATAAATGTAACAGTACCCTGTACTGTTACATTTGATTGACTGAGCGAGTTCTTCTCCTCATGTCTAATCCTTTCATCTTGTGTGCAACCAACCTTGGGGCATCAGGCTGAGGGGGAGTTTAGTTTGTAAGCATATCTGTAATCTTTTGTTTTGATTTGTAAATCTTTTGACTCTATGAGAAGCAATTGTTTATCAAACTATTTTCTCCATTTGATTGTGTTTACAAAGTTTGTTTTCATTTCCGCTGCACTTTACTTGTTTTCATATTTACAAATCGTTTCAAACATACAAACAAACATAATCATGAGAGCCTCCGATCCTAACAATTGGTATCAGAGCTTGGACAGTCAATTTCGATTTAACAGTCAAATTGACATAACAGTTCGGCTCAAAATTCATTGATACTGAGGTTGGTTGTATTTAGTTGAAAAATAGAGTATCGAGTAAATCATGTTCAAAATGGTTATTCAAAAACTCTGTAAATCAACCAAGATGTCATATGACACACAAATTTCACACAACAAGTGAAGTTATGCACAAAACACTCATGGTTTCTAGATCCGAAATAAATATCTGTTAAACTATGAGATTACTTCTTATTTTCTAAATTAATTTCAATTGTTGATGTGTATTTTGTGATGTTTTCCATAAATACTAAAGTCTAAACCTCAGATTAACAAAACATATGTTCATAAAAACATTGTTGATTTGTTAACACAAAAAGAGGGAAATTAAAACTTTAGTCATTCAGATCTTATGTGTTGGAAACAGGTTGAGATCCTCAAAAGGAACAAATCAACTTTGTTAATAATACATTAAGAAAATCAAGGGTCAATATAGTCCGTATCATATGTAGAGTTCTTCAAAAATACCATCACGAAAATGGTTCTAAAAGAAGAAACTTCAACAAAGCTTCAAAGCCTTTTCAAGGCATTAAACAAACCTGCGTCTCCAAACACTGGTAAAGACAAGACAGAAGCTAAAAGACAAGAACTTATTGAACAAGAAACTGCAGAAGATATAGTTGCAGCAGACAAAGTCATTGAAGAAGCTTTCAAAAGAATGTCTGAAACTCTGCAGGTGTTTTCAAGGCCATTATCCCTCAACTCATCATCAAATAAATCTCTCCCAAGAAATCCATTGGGTTCGAAAGTACTAAAGTGGATGTCTGACCAAAAGACCCATGTATTGACTGTTGTAAGATCCAATGGAAATGTGAAGTACATATCAAGGAAAGAAGCACTAGGCCTTAGTGTTCAAGATTTGCAGGATCTCCTTGAACTTTCACTGTGTAGGGATTAGGATGACCAGAGTGCAAAGGAATTTGAAGCTGAATTCAAAGAACAAGCTAAGGCACTCTTGATGGTCTCTATCAGCCTGATGCCCCAAGGTTGGTTGCACACAAGATGAAAGGATTAGACATGAGGAGAAGAACTCGCTCAGTCAATCAAATGTAACAGTACAGGGTACTGATACATTTATAGGCAAACCAAACCACTGAGGTATCTCAGCTGACGTCACCATGAAAGCGACATCTAACAGCCTAACAACTTGTATCTACTGTCCTTACACAAACACTGCTAACCTAACCACTGACTATACATAAAACAAACAATTTACTAAACAGCTGCTCTCCCTTTATGTCAGTGCTTTACTCAAGGTTGATCAGTCCTTGACTGGGCAGTGCTTTATCATCAGTAGATAGGACCAGCAGTGTTGGATACTTCAGGGTTTACATCAGCAGTTGAAAGGGCAGCAGCAGTTGTAGTACATCTGTCAACTTCGTCTTGTATCGAGTCTTAGACTAGATTGTATAGATCAGGGCTCATAGATCAAGAAAATAACATGTTTAGAATGTTTAAAAAGCTGATTTCGCTCCTAGAGGCTAATTCCGCTCCTAATGTCATTTGGTTGATTTTGGGCGGAATCACATGTTGTTAATTCCGCTCCAACTGTTCCTGATGTCTTTCGAGCAGAATCAAGACCCTATATATAGGTGTCTCTGAGCGAAATCAAGTAGTAAGTCCTTGTATTCCATACCGAAGTGCTGCCGGTGTGAGATTTGATTGTAAACAACGTCAGATTAATACAATCAGTGATTAAAGTGAAGATAAATTTGTTTCTACCTTTGTTTCTTAGTTTCCGCTTCTGAAACGAAGTAAAACTCCTCTGAACGACTCGTTCGGGTTTGTACATGATCCTACAAGTGGTATCAGAGCACATGAGGAGGAGTTCTATAGAGATTAGCTGGATTTCATTGAAACTTCTTACTTCTACACCTTCTTTCATTAGTTCAGGAAGATTTCACAGTCAAAATCGTTCCAATTTTTCACAGATTGTGTATAATTGACTATTATCAAATCCCTGAAAGTTTGAGACTAAAATTCACAGTAAAAATGGACAAAATGGACCTCCGAACTTATTCCGCTCGAACTGGATAGTTTCTGATTTCGCTCCAGATTAGCATCATAGTCTTATTCCGCTCCAAAATTTCTGTGTTTCTGCTCCAAATTGTCTGATTCAGTTTCAAAAGTCTGATTTCGCTCCTGTGTGTATTCAGATTTCGTTCCAAGGGTCATTTGTTGTTTCCGCTCCTAGAATTTCTGATTCCGCTCCAGAGAATTATGATTTCGCTTCAGTGTACAAATTAGTGATTTCGCTCATAAGGGTTGTTTTCTATTTCGCTCCAAAGGTGTATTTGGGTTAATTTCGCTCTAGAGTGACTGTGTTTGTAAAACGTGATACGTAATCATGAGTGAAGAGTTCTACAACGCGTTCGCTTCATCTCCAACTACTCCAGCTTCTATTGCTCATAATATGAATTTGGAAAACGAGACCGGAACGTTACAAAAGCCCCCGAAACTAATGAGTATTGAATAATATTACGGGTGGAAAGACAGATTCGAAAACTGGGTTCAGGAAAACCATCTTAGGTCATGGGAATGTATTTTAAAGAAATATGTTTTACCTCGTACTGATTTGCAAGTTGTGAAAACAATTTCTGAGTTTAGTGATCAAGAACGAGATATGTATCGTGCTAAAAAGATGATGATTAGTTTATTACAGCAAGCAATCAAAGAAGACATTTTCATTCTGCTTCAGCATGATAAAACTTCAAAGTCAATCTGGGATGCTTTACGTGTTAAGTTTGAGGGGAGTGAGAACATGATTAAGAGCAAGAAGGCATTGCTCAAGAAAGAGTTTGATCTGTTCAGTAGTTTACCGGGAGAAGACACGAAGAAGCTGATTGAACGCTACTGCCACTTGGTGCGATCTATGTCGATGATTGGTATAACCAAAGATCCTGATGAGTGGGTAGACAAGTTAGCGGACGCTTTACCGCAAAAAGAGTGGGGAACATATTTGATGATCTTGAAGAATACTGGTGTTTATGATGGATTAACGATTTCTCAATTCATTGAGAAAATTGAAAGTCAGGATTTGGAACAGCAAAAGATTGCGAGGATGAATAGTTCGAGTGGTCAATAGGATGTAAAAATGTACTACAAAGGCAGTGTTCCAGAAATTGAAAGAAGCCCAAAGATACAAACTGCATTTAGTGCGGGAGATTCTGTCACACCCGCTCATAGCGGAAACGCAAGGTGTGATCTGTCTGGTTTTCATTGCATAAATATCGATGTACATGAACAAACTATTTGAATAAAACATACTCCATTGCCATTACATAGTGTTTCAAAAGATTACAACATAAGTTTAGTGTGTCGGTTACAAACCATTAACATGAAAATAAAGCGTTATTGTTTCATACATTAACTTGAAATAAACTACAAAGGTTTAAACCATCATATTTCCGCAAAGAGGCGGAATATAATAGTTAAACCCTTCAAAAGATGGCATGGAGTTCCTGTACTTGTTATCTTGACTGGGAAATCCGACATGGTCCTTTAATTCCCTGAAATACATGTTAAGTTTGGAAAACATCAACAAAAGTTGGTGAATTCATGCAATTTAGTTGTAAACGATGTATGAAAAATGTGAGTTGTAGTATGTAAAGCGTCAATGAAATTGTTGATCATTAATGTTTTGCAAGGACATTAATATGTGTGACGAAATAGGAAGCAAACCAACCCTAGACGATTTTATGCCGATTCCTATCGACTGGGACACAAACGCACTCTTCTGTATGGGTCCACGACCAAGAGTGGGGCTCGCCAAAACCCAATAGATCTAGTCCTTTGTTCCTTGGTCCAAACTGGATTAATGGTGCTTATAGTATGGCCCTAATTCGCACATGATCTATGGTGTTTCATTACCTAACTTTAACATACTCTGAACATGTATCTTCCCCGATAGTTGTAAAGTTGTAAAACATTTAAATGAATAGGGGAACATGAACTCACAGTATCGCGTCCTGTGAATAGATGTAAATAAGATCTCACGTGCGGTCGTCCTGAATAGCGTTGAGACCTACAAATGTTCTTATTTTTGTTAGACACTTCGGTCTTTGTAAATAACTTGAGTACAAGTCTTTTGTCTTGAGTATGTGTAAGACTTGTATGTCTTTACTGTTCGTTAACTGTGTATTCGATGTATGAGTTGTTCAAATGTTCATTAACTGTGTATTCGATGAATGAGTTGTTCAAATGTTCGTTAACTGTGTATTCGATGAATGAGTTGTATAGTCGGATCTCGTCCGCTGAATCTCGTGTCTTGTATGTATCACTTGTATAGTTGTGTTTCCAATAATAGTATCATTGGGCCAAGCCCATGTTTTCAAGTTATTGGGCTTAAATAGTGCTGGGCCTCAAATAGTGTTGGGCCTCAATAGTGTTGGGCCTCAAATAGTGTTGGGCCTCAATAGTGTTGGGCCTCAAATAGTGTTGGGCCTCAATAGTGTTGGGCCTTAAATAGTGTTGGGCCTCAATAGTGTTGGGCTTGAATAGTGTTGGGCTTAAATAGTGTTGGGCTTCAATAGTGTTGGGCTTGAATAGTGTTGGGCTTGAATAGTGTTGGGCTTGAATAGTGTTGGGCTTCAATAGTGTTGGGCCTCAATAGTGTTGGGCCTCAAATAGTGTTGGGCCTCAATAGTGTTGGGCTTGAATAGTGTTGGGCTTAAATAGTGTTGGGCTTGAATAGTGTTGGGCTTAAATAGTGTTGGGCTTTGGCCCATATGTTTGGTGTTTGGGCTTAGCCCATGAATTTATGTTAAGCCCATAATGAAGTTAAGCCCATTAAGTGTAAGTAGCCCATTTGTAAAAGTAGTCTATTAAGTATATTAAGCCCATTTGTAATAAAAATAGCCCACTAGTATAATAAGCCCATTTATTTTTATAAAAACCTTTTTATAAAAATTTACTAAGTACACTTGTTAGTAAATAAAACATACTAGTTTTTATAAGTTTATAAACATCCGAAATTTGTTATTGATTGCTTATTTATATTTCGTGTCGGAAAAATCGTCTAAACATCGTAGTAATTCTTCGGATTGGCAATTCACTTAAGTAGTCGTCCGTCGCTCATTTTGACCATAATTGGTGTCCGATTATTCTAATCGTCCGTAACTCGTTTTAAGGCGTAATTATGTGAAGTCTCGTAGGACTTTTGTTATAACGTGTTTTGAGTTTAAAGGTGACATGAGATTCAAGTTCCTACAATGATATATATAACTAATACACCAAGTAATATATCACACAAAAATTGTTAAAGTAACCAAATATATATTTTCTAAAAAAAATATATATTTTTTTTTGTCTTTTATTTTATAAACCCTTCTTTAATAACCTTTTTAAATCTTGTAAAGATTTACCCAAAAATGTTGTTATTTTATAAAATAAAGTTTTTATAAAAATTGGCCATATAACCTTTGTATTTTTATCTTAACCATGTTTCATTAAACATATCATTTTCTTTATTAAATCAACAACAATTTATTCAACATCTTAACTAAACATTATGAGACTTTTATAACATGAAATTATCAAGATGATATGCAAATCATGTAGGGTTTTAAACATGATCCTTTCATATGTTAACTAGTTCAAAAACCAAGTTTAATTCTAGTTTTAACAACTTTTATAAAAATCTTTAGTTGTATGTTATTTTTTATAATCTTGTGAAAGTCTTGTTTTTAAATAAAAACCCTAAATACTTTCACAAGATCACTAGATATGATCATCCCTTTAATCCTTTATGTTAAAACCCTTTAACATAAACATGTATAATTTTTAGATCATATCTTTCAACATCTTCTAACACTTTATTTGTAGCATAATCATCATAACAAGATCTAATATGCATATAACAAGTCTAAGATCACAATATAAACAAACATAATTATATCATGATTTTTATCTTTGCTTCATTGTATTTTTCTTGTTCATTATGTATGATTATATAGTTATTATTAGTTATAATAACAATCATAAACATAATATGTATAAAAAAAATATAGAAGCTTACTTCTAGCACTAGGCTAGGGATGATCTTAGAGATTATTAAGAACTAAGAAGATGATGATCTTGATGTTAGAACACTTTTGTATGAATAAAAATCCTTCCTTTCACTTCCAAGAGCTTTAGATCACCTTATGTTACTTGGAAATCCATCTTGATCATGAAGGAGATGATAAAAATAATTGGGTTTTTGAAGGTGTTCTTGATGGAAGATGAAGATGATTAGAGAGTTTTCTTATGTGTGTGTAAGATATGGTGTAAAAGTGTAGTAACTTAGTGAAGAAGTGTTGTAATAAGTCACCATTCTAATCCACTAGTAACTAGATAATAATATCTAGATATTTACCAAATTAAACAAGGGGTGTGGGGCCCCCTTGTTCACGGTTACAAGGTGTGTGGGGGGGGGGGGGGTCTCATGTGGTAAAATGTGTTAGTAAAAATTAAGGTTTCAAATGAAATGCAAAGGTTAAGTCTTTAGGTGTTTAGGTTTTTGCAATTATTCCGAGATAATTCAAGACTTGTAATAACCATAAACTAGCTTTGCAAGACCAAAAATAATATTAACTAGTTCGCTACAAGTGCCAAAATATAGTTCGGCTAGATGTTTAGCGCTCGTTTCGCTAGTAAATAGTCGAAAGGTACACTTAAGGAAGTTGTAAGAAAAATTTCCGTTATGTGTGAAATTGATATTCCATAAATATTTTCATATGAAATTGGTGCCTAAACATCTATTTTTGCATCTTGTAATAAAATACAATTGCTGAATTTTGCGGAAAATTCATGAAATGGTCACTTTTAGCGCATTTCGGACAGTTTTTAGTGCTACCGGGCATTGGTAAAATATTAACCAAACCCTTGTATTCCCACATAGGGTTTAATATATAATTGATGTTGGACTCTCATCCGAGTCTTTAAGATGTCATTTTTGATGTTTTCTGCGGATCCGGAGTTTTCGTCAGCACTCTAGTTCACTAGGCACTACTCTAGTTGTTTCGATGAATTGTTTGCACTATTTCAAATGTACCCAATAAAAATGAATCATGTGTACTAACCAATGAATATTCCATGAGTTTTCTAAGATGTATACCATGTAATCATGCAGTCAGAATATTCAAAACACATGCTTGTATAATGTAAATCACTGTTTTAAATGTAAGTAAATTACCCGAAAGTGGCAGTTGTCACATTCTCCCCTTGTTATTTAGAATTTCGTCCCGAAATTCTAGCTTTGTTATTCTTTGCAGGAGTTTTCGGAAATAGGTGGGGATATTTTTCCTTCATTCGGTCTTCACGTTCCCAAGTATACTCGGGTCCGTGACGAGAGTTCCAACGAACCTTTACTAACTTGACACGACTTCTCCGTGTTTTATTGACCTTCCAGTCCGTGACCTCAACAGGTTCTTCAGTGAAATGGAGTTTGTCGTCAATGTGAATTTCATCCACAGGAATAGTAACGGTTACTTGTGTTGGACTCTTTTTAAGATTTGACACATGAAACGTGTGGTGTACACTGCTAAGTTCATCTGGTAACTTCAACTTGTAAGCAACAGTGCCAATCTTTTCCAAGATTTCAAATGGTCCAATGTAACGCGGGTTAAGCTTTCCACGTTTACCGAACCTCACTACGCCTTTCCAAGGTGAGACTTTCAACAAAACTTTCTCTCCAACCTCGAAAAATGCTTGTTTTCGCTTTCCATCAGCGTAGATCTTTTGTCGATCGCGAGCCGCCTTGATACGGTCTCGGATCTGAAAAATTTTATCCGTAGTATCTTGAACTAGTTCCGGACCAATTAATTGACTATCGCCCGTTTCCGCCCAACATAGCGGAGAGCGACACTTTCGACCATAAAGAGCTTCGAACGGTGCAGCTCGTATACTTGTATGGTAGCTATTATTGTAGGAAAATTCAACTAGAGGTAGATGATTATCCCAATTGCCGCCTAGATCCATAACACATGCACGAAGCATATCTTCGAGTGTTTGGATTGTTCGTTCGCTCTGGCCGTCAGTTTGTGGATGAAAGGCCGTAGTTAGATTCAATTGAGATCCAAAGGCCTGTTGAAATGATTTCCATATTCTTGACACAAAACGACCGTCTCGGTCTGAAATGATTGAAATAGGCACTCCATGACAAGCCACTATTTCTTTGAGATAGATTTCCGCTAGTTTCTCAGTACTATCCTTCTCCCGAATCGGTAAGAAGTGTGCGGACTTTGTCAATCTATCGACGATTACCCATATCATGTCATGACCTTTCGAGGTCCTGGGTAACTTCGTAATGAAGTCCATCGATATTTGTTCCCATTTCCAAGCGGGAATCTCGGGTTGTTGTAGTAAACCCGATGGTTTTTGATACTCTGCCTTGACCTTCGCGCAGGTCAAGCAATTTCTAACATAGCTAGCAATATCCTTTTTGAGGTTAGGCCACCAATAGTACTCTTTTAAGTCTTGGTACATCTTATCTGATCCAGGATGGATCGAGTACTTTGACCTATGTGCTTCCTCAAAAATGAGATCTCGGAGACCTCCAAAGAATGGAACCCAAATTCTACCTGCAACGTACAAAGTTCCATCCTCCTTTGGCACTAACTGTTTTTCCATGCCACGAAGTGATTCTTCTAGAATATGCTCTTCCTTGAGCGCTTCTTGTTGTGCATTTTGAATTCGTGCGGTAAGATCTGTGTGAATAGTCATCTCTAGTGCTCGCACTCTTAGTGTTTTAACTCGTTCCTTGCGGCTCAAGGCGTCTGCTACAACGTTCGCCTTGCTCGGATGGTACTTGATTTCACAATCATAGTCGTTTAATAATTCAACCCAACGTCGCTGACGCATATTTAATTCTTTTTGGTTGAATATGTGTTGTAGACTCCTATGATCTGTGAAAATAGTGCACTGTGTACCATATAAGTAATGCCGCCAAATTTTCAAAGCAAATACCACCGCGCCTAACTCTAGGTCGTGAGTGGTATAGTTCTTCTCGTGAATTTTCAGTTGGCGGGACGCGTACGCGATAACCTTTTTACGTTGCATGAGTACACAACCTAAACCTTGATGCGAAGCATCACAGTATACCACAAAGTCATCGGTACCTTCTGGTAATGATAAGATTGGTGCAATGCACAACTTGTCTTTAAGATGTTGAAATGCTGCTTCTTGTTTCTCTCCCCAATCGAATTTCCTGTCTTTCTGTGTAAGAGAAGTTAGCGGTTGAGGAATCTTTGAAAAATTCTCAATAAATCTCCGATAATATCCCGCTAAGCCCAAAAATTGTCGCACTTCAGTGGGAGTCTTGGGCGCTTCCCAATTCTTAATCGATTCAATCTTCGACGGGTCTACTTGAATACCCTTCTCGTTCACTATATGCCCGAGAAATTGTACTTCACGAATCCAAAACTCACATTTGGAAAACTTCGCGTATAGTTTCTCCTTCTTGAGTAGTTCTAAGATGGTTCTCAAATGTTGTTCATGCTCGGCTGCCGATCGTGAGTATATCAAGATGTCTTCAATGAACACTATGACGAATTTGTCGAGATACGGCTTGCACACGCGGTTCATTAAATCCATGAAGACCGCCGGTGCGTTCGTTAAACTAAAAGGCATAACGAGAAACTCGTAATGACCGTAACGAGTCCGAAAAGCCGTTTTCGATATGCTTTCTTCTTGAATCCGTAACTGATGATACCCCGATCGTAAGTCTATCTTTGAATAAAAACTCGACCCTTGAAGTTGATCGAATAAGTCGTCAATCCTCGGTAGTGGATACCGATTCTTGATGGTGAGTTTATTCAACTCTCTGTAGTCGATACACATTCTGAATGTCCCGTCCTTCTTTTTCACAAAAAGAACTGGAGCTCCCCAAGGCGAGAAACTCGGTCTGATGAATCCCTTATCCAACAACTCTTGAAGTTGTGTGGACAATTCCTGCATTTCAGAAGGTGCTAATCGATATGGAGATTTAGCTACAGGTGCGGCTCCTGGTACCAAGTCGATGTGAAATTCGACTTGTCGATAAGGCGGTAGTCCTGGTAAGTCTTCAGGAAAGACTTCAGGAAATTCTTTTACTACCGGAATATCTGTCAACTTCGGCCCATCGGCCTTCTTGTCTACAACATGCGCTAGAAAGGCAATATAACCTTTCCGTAAGTATTTCTGCGCTTTCATGCAATTGATGATCCGCAATGGGGTGTCACGCTTCTCTCCATGTATAACAAGTGTCTCTTTGTTCGGTAGTGGTAGGCGAATGATCTTCTCGTGGCAAACGACTTCGGCTCGATTGTTGGATAGCCAATCCATGCCAACCACTACGTCGAAACTACCCAATTCAACGGGTAAGAGATCGATATTGAATTTTTGTTCACCAAGTTCTAAGGTACACTCCTTAACAACTTCTCCCGTCTCTATTAGTCTACCGTTAGCCAGTTCTATAGAATATGGAACATCTAGCTTACTAGGTTCCAAGCCCAGAATATTTTTAAATTCTATAGAGATAAAACTAAAATCGGCTCCGGTATCAAATAATATGGATGCGAAATGATCATTGAGGAGAAACGTACCAGTGACCACATTAGGGTCTTGGCGCGCATCCTTGGCTCCAATCACAAATGATCGACCACGAGCTTGAATTTCTTTAGGACAGTCTTTCTTGTAATGATCTTTTCTTCCGCATCCAAAACATCCTTGATTACGACCATTTCCGTTTCCATTCTTGTTACCAAATCCACTTCCCGATCCAGTATTATTTCCCGTTCCCCAACATGACTCGGTACGGTGGCCAAGCTTGCCACACTTATCACACTTGACAACCCGACAATCACCCACGTGATGAAATTTGCATCGTTCACACTTAGGTAAAGTACCAACGTACTTCTTAGGACCAGTGTCGTTTGTGGCTACAAACACCCTTGCATCCTTTTGCGGGTTATTCTGTCGCCTGTTGTTGTTGTTGTTGCTGGGGTTATTGTTATTGTTGTTGTGGTTGTTGTTACTGTTGTTGTTATTACTACGGGTTCCCCTCTTGAAATTCGAGTAATTCCTCTTCCCACGGTTGGAAGACTCAACATGTGTTTCCTTCTTGTCATCACCTTTCTCAGTGAATATCTTCATCCTGACCCCGTCTTCAGTAAGACTCACGGCTATAGTCACAGCCTGAGTAATAGTCGTGGGTTTAGCTGCAGTAACCAGACTTCGAATCTTGTCAGAAAGTCCCCAGATGTAGCGTTCGATACGCTTGTACTCTGGTGTTACAAGATAAGGAATTACACGGGACAGATCATGAAATCTTTGAGTATATCCCGTGATATCAGCTCCGACCATGGTAAGGTTCCAAAACTCGTTCTCCAACTTCTGGAGTTCAGCACGAGAACAGTATTTATCCCTCATACGTTCCTTCAGTTCATCCCAAGTTAACGCATAAGCAGCGTTTTCACCCAAAGTTTGCACTTGTAGGTTCCACCATGTAAGAGCCTCGTTGAGAAACAAGCCAGTAACGAAAGTGACTTGCTGATTAGCGGAACATCTGCTCATTCTTATAGTGGAATCCGTTTTCTCCGTCCATCTCACATAAGCCACTGCACCGCCTGTGCCATCATAGTTAAGCGGCTTGCAGTCTAGAAACTGCTTGAATGTGCACCCTGAAATTGGACAACGAATTTTGAATGAGCAAACAGTGAATCGCACGAATAGATTAAGAAAGAAATTTGGTAAGTTGTAACAAAACAGCTAAATGTTACCCGTATTATTGGTTCCACCTGAAGTACCGCCTGGACCCTGGCCTCCCGATCCGCCGGTGCCTCCACTTTGTTCGACACGGGATGCCTCATACAGTGCGATAGCTTGAGCGATTCTCTGTTCTATAAGTGCATTCAGTTCCGCCTCGGTCGTAGGCATTGGTGGAGGTGGGGGTGGGGGTGGATTAGTCCGTGAACGTAAGATTCTCCTCGGTGGCATGATTCTTCCAAAGGAGAAATAGGATAAGATTAGACGTTGATTTGGTTTGTTAAAAAGAAATATTCATAACATTAATAGCAATATCACCACCAAACATATAATGAAAGTAAATAAGTTAACATAAACAATAAGATATGTCCAACCAGACCACTCAGATGCATTTAATATATAACACCAAGTTTTATATATATATATAGTCAACCGGTTACATAATCGTTTGAAAGGAACAAAAATAGACTCGGGCTACATAACCCGGTCATACTAGTCTAGTACAACAAAAGAGATAACAACATCTTCCTTCCAACTGTGTGACCCGCTGTATGTCGGTTGTCTTCAAAACTTGATGTATCATCAATATGTACATAAAACGGATATAGATACCCGTCCCAAAAGCATAATACCTGCAAACATAGTCTATGGTGGGGGAAAACTGGTGGTGGAATCGGGAACAACAACCTGTGAACATCAGAAACCCTACCCTCCAAGTCAAGAACCAAACGGTTCAGGAATACAATCTGCTGCTCAAGTGTCAGAATCCGAGCAGGTAAGTCAACTGGCGGTAGATCAACGGGTGGTAGATCAACTGGTGGTAGGTCAACTGGTGGTAGGTCAACTGGTGGCATCTGCGGTGGTAGTGGGGGTAATGGTGGTGATCCTGGTGGTGGTGGTGGTGGTGGTGGTGGTGGTGGTGCCAGAAGTACCAAACCAAGCAGGTGAGTAAGCTCATCCTCGAGTTCACTAACTCGACGGATAACAAAATCTATCTGATGCTCGAGTGTGAGCACACGAGCCGGTAACTCGGTAGTAGCAACTAGGTAATGCAATGGGTGGTACGGGTCTGTGATGGGCATATCATGTGGGTATAGGTCCATGTCCCCAGGTGGTATATGAGCATGTCCTGAGGGTCCTGCCTCGTCAGTATGGTCTATATGTGGTAGAATAGGGGCAATATGATCATGTGCAGGGACAACTGGCTCGTCTGGTAGGACATCATCCAACTCAATGTCTGCATTGCGCTGTAGGCCAATGGCCTGCAGTGCAGATGAAGTAACAGATGCATAAGATGAAGCATCTGAATCGGTATCGGAGTCAGAAGAAATGACAATAACCGGGACTACCGGTGCAGCGACCTCCAAAATAACCAAGTCATGAACATCCCCGTCTCCCAACTCATCACCAAAATGCTCCACAGGAATCACAGGGACAACAGCGTCGTCATCCTCGTCGAGATCATCAATAAAAGGCATAATGGCAAGAGGAAGGACATCCAAGGGTATAACCTCTATCACATGTTCACCCGCTGGGTGACCTAGAATAACCATCTCGTTGAGTATAGGTGGGATAGCTACCACATCATCATCGATGATGTCGCCCAGATGTGCGAACGCCTGGAAATCATCCATGTCGCTGTCAGAAGTAGAGTCGCTATCAGATAAGATGACCTGTACCTTCGGCACAACGTCATCGTCAGACACAATCTCCATGGGG
>JARYGA010035738.1:0-50000 GCA_030545235.1 Helianthus tuberosus | reverse complement strand
ACTTATTTCTTCGCTGTCAGTAATATGACAGTACATAAGGCTAAGCTCAGGTGTGGTACAAGGTGATTGTGAGAGACGTATGTAGTCAAGATGGGATTTGTTCCTCTAATTCGTTGAGAGTAAGATGTCTAAGGCCTGCAAAAGTTAAATCAACAGAGAGTGATCACACTGTGTCTCTGGATTTGACATGACATCTGTAACGAAAGGATAAATGATAGATTCACCTAAACCATGTTCAAGTAAGGGACTTGAAGGGGATGATGTTATTGAATGGCACATATAGTCATACGTATTAGGGGTAGTAAACCGTAGTTAGGCGTCATTTACTACTTGCATCAATCTTCTATGTATCTTGTGCAAGTGGGAGATTGTTGGACTCTGTATGCCCAAGACACATATTAAATTGATGTGGCTAGTACGTTATGATCCAAGTCGAGTCATACCCAATAACAAGCTAGACAAACACTTACAATATTTATTTATGATATGATCAAATAAATAAATATCAACACTTAAAATATTTAGAAATTGGTTTTCTAAATAATTGCACTTGACAAACTAATAAATTATATGGATAATTTATTTTGAGAGAATATTTTATTTTGTTATTTAATGGGTTAAATAACATAATAAAAAATAGCATAAGTCTTATAACATATGATGTTATATTTTATAAAAGGTTATAAAATAAACAAAGACTTATATTTTATAAAAGATTTGAATTTTTTTTTATAAAAATAAAGGCTAGGCCGCCCCCCCCCCCCTTCCCAAGACATAAAGTGGCCAATAAAATTACTTGCATGTGTAGGATGAACTTGATTGGGTGAGAATATGGTCCTATGAACATGCATGCAATTGTCATAACTAGATGGCACTTGATTGGGCAAAGGGTGTGGTTATTCTCTCACATATTTTATAAAGATTTGAAGTAGTAAACTTGAAAAACATGGCTGAAATTGGCTGCCAATTTTCGGCCTCATCATGCTCATCCAAGAGAGTTTTTCAAGTTGAGAAATCAAGTGTAAGACTCTCTAACAATCGGGTCATGTATGGTTGATCTATTGGTGAGTTTCAAGTTCACATTTCAAGTGCAAGAACTCAACAAAAGGCCCTCATATTTTCGGCCATGAGATGGTCTTCAAGAGGGTTTTCAAGTGAGTTCATAAGTGTAGAAATCCTAGCTAACATGAGGTGTTTGTTGGAAGCTTGGGGTATACAAGCTTGAGGTCTTCTACTCTTGAAGACAACCATTTCAAGAATCATCATCTTCTTCATATCCATTACTCCTTGTACTTCAAGAAGGTAGTTTTCTAAACATCCTATGGTTGTGTTTGATAGTATACATCTCATATATGGATCCGGGTTTTGGGATTTTGCATATAAATGGTTTTATATCTTATAAAAGTAACATGTTTTAAACTAATTTTCCGCTGCGTTTTTATTTCATATGGATGAAATTGCTTTGATAAACATGTTAAAATCCCATCAATACCAGCCGATATAGAAGAAGCTCCCAAAGACTTATCTTCAATATTAAGAGCTGAATTAAAGTCCCCCATGATAGCCCACGGTTGATTACCAACTAGCACCTTATGCATCGACAGTTGTTGCCATAAATCTCGTCTAGAAACATAATAGTTAGCCGCATAAACTATCGAACAAAACATCAACTTTTTGTCACTCTTAAACCTGATCTGAACATGTATGACCTGAGAAGATTGGTTCAGAACCATAACATCAAAGACATCCGGATTCCAACCAATAATAATCCTCGTACCCTTATCACAAAGGCCTCCATTCGACGTCCAATCCCAATTACGGAAAACAGATTTACAAACTTTATTCAGATTACCCACATCAACATGAGACTCTAAAATAGCACAGAAGCTCAGATTACTCTCTTTTACAATGTTCCGAACCTCCTTTTGTTTCAGAGGGCGGTTCAACCCCCTTATATTCCATGCAGCAAGACTAATCATCAGTAACTACTTGGTTAGGAGTGCTTGCCCCTGTATTTGTGATCGGCTTCTGAGAACCTTTGAGAAGAAAATCATTCGTTTCATTATAGACCTCAGTAACTTCATCATCATCTGAATCATAATACCCACCATCATCTCCTACCTTTTTACTCCCATCCTTCTCTTCCGTATTCACCTCATTCAGCACATCAAACGGGTTAGTAGATTCGAATCCACTCACGGATTTTCCTGCTTTGATATCCCCTTGCGGCTTAGCCACAACCGGCCTATACTCAAACTTCAATTTCTGTTTGTTAACTTGGATTCCAGTCTTCTTAGCAGCCTTTTTACCATAGACCCCAATATATCCATCCTCATCAATAACAGGTGCCTTCTTACCCGTACGCCCTTGGTTCCCAATGTGCCGATATTGATAATCATTCATAGCCCTTCCTATTTTCTTAGGTTGCTTCGGACAAGAGTCATTCGAGTGACCAAAGACACAACAAGAAGCACATCAAAGGGGACTCCATTCATACTCAACATACATGGTCTCCTTCACAAACCCCTCCCCATCCGGTTCTGGAATGGCTATCGTAATTTCCTCTTTCAACTCATTCTCAGCAGAAATTTCAAGTAAAGCCCGAGCATAACTACTTCTACCCCACACCTCATTACACATAGTCGTGGTATAAGTATCAAGCATCTTAGGAACACCAATAGTTGTAGCCACTAAGCTAAGTCCATCTTCTGTATAAGCCGCAAGTGGAACTTCATGGATTTTCACCCAAACCTGAACCTTTTTCACCTCCTTTTTTTCCAGCTTAGTCGTAGGAGTCCACTCATTGAGAATCAGAGGTTGAGATCTAATAATCCAAGGGCCCGCTTTTAGAGCATTCCGCATACCTACATCATCATTAAACTTGAAAAAGAAAAATCCATTTGCGTTCATCATTGATTTTTGTAATCCATATTGTTTCCAATTAAGCCTCACAAAATACTCAACCACCAGAAAGCCACTCGGTCACCCAAAAAATACCCATACAGCGTGTTAGCCAATTTGTTTTGCACCATCCTAACAGAATCCCTCGGCAACACAACATCACAACCCTCATGCACTATCGGACTAGCCAGAGATCGAAAGTTTACCTTCTTTGTCTTGTCCGCAAGCAGCGAATCTGCATAGGACATGGACGATGACGTACTCCCATGTTCTGGCTGACCTCCATGAAGTCCTACTCCAGTAGTTGGATTATTTTCCATACCCAAGCTATCCAATTTCAAACTTCCCAAAGAGACTGGTACCGTAACCTTCTCAAGTTCATCAATCACATTAAACATCTTAGGATCAGCCTGATTCGAAACCACCGTCCCTCGTCGAGGACAAGTTGTCTTACCATCGATATTCAATGTACGGCTAGAGATACCCTTAAACTGCAGTGGAGGCTTTCCACGATCACCCTGATTATTATCTCCAGATTCTTTACGATCATCCATAGTAGGAAACACAACTCTCACAATAACCAAAGAAATAACACACCATGCACTAAAACAACTAAGAACCGAAAACCAAACAGTCAGAGAAAACGAAAAACCCTAATCCTTTAAACCCTAAAATCAAATCCTCTGCCCTTAATCAATTAAACTCTAGTATCGATCTAGCTAAATTAATCTCAGTTAACCGCAATCAATACTATAAGGTTAATAAATCAGGATTTCGGATATAATCACTAGGGCGGCGATGAACAGCAAAAGAAGAAAAAACCCTAGTTTTAAATTGATCCCTAATGCTAACAAGTTCGTTATAGAGTTATGATGGATCAGAACTCCAATCACAGACAGTTATGCATAAGATCACAACAAAAAACATGAGGATTCATGAAGGAACCAGAAATCGCCTAAAGGAGAGAGAGCATAGGGTAGCCAAACTGACTTCGTTATAACGATTGTCGAGTTCTTGTCGAAAGATTAGAGAAACGTATAAGTGCATGAGAAAGATCAAATGATGGTGGTGGTGGTGCTTCTTGGTTTCGGCCGAACCCACAAGAGAAGAGAGGAAGAGTGCTTGTGTTGATGTGTGTTTATGAAAGATAAGGGTGATCTCTTGGTCTCATTTATAAACCATTTTTAGTCTTTAACCTCCATGTAATGTGTCTTTAAGATACTAGACAATTGTGATTATAAAAATCAAAGTAGGACAAGTGTGGGTCACCATATGGTGACCGTCCATGGAAGGGGGGGGGGGGTTATAGTTGGATTTCAACTAGCTAGTTAGTGTTAGTTAGGTGATTAATTTAGTTATTAGTGTGTAGTGTTTTTTAACGGGTGTTAGGGTGTTCGGGGACCCTAACTGGCTCAGAAAAGGAAAAACAGTGTCATTGACAATATTTTTATGTTCCGGGTAAAGTCCGGTTGTTCGGTTGGATATTAATCCGTTAAAGTGCTAAATAAGCATTTAAAGTGTCTTTAATATTTGTTTTAGTGACAAAATGAATTCCTGACACTTTGGAAAGCGTCTAGTATTATTTTCCCATGTTTTCGCACTTTACTAGTTAGCTTAAATGCTGAATTTTTGCATAAAGTGCAGAATTTTGTAATTAAAGCATGTTTTAGGCACATCCGGTCACTATAACTATCACCTAGTGACGCAGTTTTATAATCTTCACCTCCCTACACTCCCTACTAGTGTAGTAAGCTATTCCCGGCTCATATTGGCCTCAGAGACAGTAACTGTCTAGTGCTGGCAATGTTAGCATGTTTACGGGGTTATCCGTATAGTGTGCTCACTGTGCTTTTGTGCATCAAGGTTGTCATTGATGTTTTGTGTGTAAATAATAGAGTGACAGTAATAAGTATGATGCATGAATATGTATGTATCAGAAATCAAGAAGCAGTTTAACCACAGTTGTAAGCAAGCACAGTGATTAAGCATTAATTAAATATTAATTAGTTCGTACGGATACCTGGTTTGGTGAGGGTTGTCATAGCATTATAGCAACACGGTAGGACCTCTTACCGTCTTGCACCAGGAGGGTTGCAAGAACTGTTTAGTCAACTACAAGAACCGTGGGACAGAAGTTTTGTAGGACCTAGCTTTTCGCTTTGGAGAGTCCCAATTATATCCGCGAGGATAAGCTTTTCGTTGGACATATGTACTGATTAATAAGAACTCCGCAAGGTGTCAGTCGGAAACCATCACCCATCACCTTACCCTGACGACTCTCCTGACCAGCCTCAAGGGTCAATCATCTACTCGGAATCCGACTTGAAATCGGGCAATCATCAGATGGAAGTCCAGGAGGAGGATGTTCCTAAGACAACATTTCAAACGTGGTACGGCTTGTACGATTTTCTGTGCACCAACAGCTTTATGGATCTCATGAAGTGTAAGTGTAAACTTCATCTCGTCAAACGGTCGACCATATTTATTGATGACGCTTGGAATCACTTTCAGGAGAAAGGAACACCATGAGCAGCACTCGTAGCTTATCATAGGGCTCCTAGGGGAGGAGCAACTCCACGCGAAGTTTACCTAAGCGTGACTTCAGGGTTTGGGAGGTACGCTTTCTTGGCCACATAGTCAACGAAGTGGGAATACACGCGGAAACAACAGTTTCTTGGTTTCGCTAGATGCTATCGCAGATTCATCGTGAGATTTTGAAGATTGCGCAGCTTTAAACCTCTTTAGCACAGCGAGGTGTTGTGAATGCATGGGAGACAAAACCAGGAGAACATCTTTTCAGCTTCAAAGATTCAACTCTACAAGGCACTGAGCATCGTCTTTACCCGAGGCTACGGGTGATCCAGTGGTATACCATGACGGTCCGAATCAGAGTCTCAGTTATGCACCGATGCAACACGAGAAGGTGATAGCTTATGTAGTGGACTTACAAGAAGGATTGCACGGGTCACAACTGGCGGTGGAAGCCATAGTCTTTGGAATCAAATTGGAGGCATTTCTTGGGCAATACCAAATGCACTACTTAGATCAATCACAAGAGCCTCCCGTGTACCCTGGTTTTGAAAAGAGCTAAACAGGTGATGGCATCACTGGGTGGATGTGACAACCCGAGTTTCAAGGTCTCTATTCGACTTAACTTATTACTTATTTGCAAGTGTGTTTTTATAATTACTTGATGTGTAATGCAAGTGTTGTTTTTGTGTTTATGTATGGTGTGCATTATATGTGTATAGGTATAGCCTGCTATTCCGAACCTATCCTAGGATGTTAGATCCTACTCTCATAACCCAACTCTCGCGCTTAACCCTGTCTTTTCTTCCTCGCGCAACAAGGTCAGAACGCTCAGCCACCTATATGCACATCCAAGACATTTATGGACTGTCGTCCTACTACTTTCAGTGGCACTGAAGGGGCCGTTGGACTCCTCCATTGGTTTGAAAAGCTCGAGTCTATCTTCGAGATGTGTGAATGCCCTGAGGCTCGCAGGGTGAAGTACGCCACTGGTACTCTCGAAGGCACTGCGCTAACTTGGTGGAACGCGCAAGTTCAGATGCATGGGCTGGCGGCTGCTAATGCCACCCTGTAACATATGTGCTTGTAATCATTGTGAACAGTTCTATTATCAATAAAACAATGTTATTTGATCCCAATGTTTGTTTGGTTGTGTTTTACATTTTTCATGTTTTGACTTTTATTCAATTTCAAACTCTATATCGCTTTCTGGAGAGTTATACGCAAACTGGTGCGTAAACGTAATCAGTTTAATGCAACAAATACTCCGGAACATCAACATATACTTAACATACCTTAAATAACCTTTACATAACTTAGAAATAAGTTTTGAAGGCTTTGGTATGGTAAAAACAAGTTAATTCGGCTACAGGGACTAAATTTGACAAACTGCGAAAGTATGCCAATTTGAACTGTAACAGACATTCCGGAACATGACCATAAGTTAAACATACCATAAATATCCTTTACATAGCTTAGAAATAGGCTTTGAGGGGTTCGGTGTGCTAAAATAAACTTTTGGGTCATTCAGGGACTAAAAGTGTCAAAAAGTGCACAAGTTTGCACTTTTGCGCATAACTCACATTCTGAATACATCCGGACATCCAAAAATTTATGTAAGCACTAAAATATTTTATTTTAGTGTTTGGCATAAGAAAAATCCATTCGTTGCGTCATTTGGATCGTTTTTCGCGCTTATGCGCATTCCGTCGTAATTAAGCGAACATCGCGTTCGTACGACCAAACGAACCAACGTCCGACATATTTTTGAGCATGTTTCATGTCCACAATGTTTAGGCATCATTTTAGGGCCTTAAAGTTGGCTTTACGCGCCTTAGAAGTGTCGAAAATGGCTTAAACACATAACAGGGACTGAAACTGCAACTTTTGAAACTTGTTGCTGATCTGCAGACTCCAGGCGGCCCGCATAAGATCTGTGTGTCCCTTACGCGGCCCGCGTCAGTGTTCCAGACCAGGTTAACTGAATTTAACAGCAGATTACAGCTGGTTAACTCACAACCACACACTCACACTTGCCCTTTCAGCTCATAAGTGGCCATTTTTAGTCACCACAACATTCCAACAAGTGTACGCATGGGATTCGATCACGTTATTCGAGAAACGATCTTAACGGTTCGGGAAATACTGTAAATACCCCACCCCCATTTTCTTCAAACTCACTAGAATCTGATTTGAGAAGCTCTAAGTTGAAACCTTTGTTTCATACCTGAGCTACTTGAATCACGATTAGCATTCGGGGACCCTTCGTAAGTATTCCTTCGTTCTTTTATTGTTTTTCGAGTCTGAAAGTCAAACTTTGTTTGACTTTCTGCGTTGACCAGTTTATGGTCAATGCGAAGTTCGTTTGAACTTCGCAACGTGATTGTAATCACGATGGTTATAGTCCCTTGGGACTATGCCTACTGATTACCACGTTGTCTAGGGTCGTAAGGGTAAGCGATCTGATAAATCGCTTATACCTTCGAACCCGACCCATTTGGTCGATCATTAGGATCCGACCAAATACCTTAGGAGACCATAGTATATAGGGAATAACCTTCCGAGGTTATACCTTATGGTCGCTTCGTTAAGTAGTTGTATGATAGGTAGTGTATATGCCTTAGGTAAATTACCAAAATACCCTTTTCATGTGTAATCGGTAATTAAGCATATGTAACCTAAACTTTTGTCACATAACTGATTATGTAACATGTTTAGGCATATAACACTTGTCATAGGACTAGTTAGACGTCCCGAACGCGTTTCACGCGAACGACGCGTTAAAGTAGCATAAGCTACCTAAACGGGTCGTAATGGGTCGTAAACACTTATGTTAGGTTCCATTTAGTATGTAGGCTTTGTTAAACCATATGACCCGAGTCTCTATACTCGTTTGGTTTACAAACCCTCATTCTATCTAAATCCTCCGATATAGGTCCGGTTTATTAACATAGTTACCTATATTAGGTGCCGTTTGATTCCGAGATCTCTAGCATTGCTTGGTGGTTATCTTAGGACTTCTGAGCAATCTCAAGTGAGTACATAGACCCCTCTTTTACTGTTTTCCAAACTGTTTTGGGGTGAAACACATGTGCCTACTTGTTACTTTCATGCTTTCCTGCTTTCACATCATATACTTGCTATGTTCATTAGTACAAATTATAGTACATGATTTCCTTGTGTTCATGCTATGTATGTCCATTGTGTGCATACTTAGTACATTGTTTTACATTACATTTCATGCTATGTATGTCCATTGTGTGCATACTTAGTACATTGTTTTACATTACATTTCATGCTATGTATGTCCATTGTGTGCATACTTAGTACAGTTGTTTTCATCACATGCTTACATTTTGTTATGACATTTGGGTTGTTTACAATGGAACAATACATTCATTAACATTAGCTACGCCGTTCGTTAGTAGGTAGTGGTACCATAGGAATTGACAACTCCCGTTCCTGAAATCCTGGGTTTGTTTGGATTGGAAGGAATGACCGAATTCGATTCACATAACTTAGATAAACCTTTAATTTGTTTAAGGGTTTATCGCCACAGTCTCAAGGCTTGGATGTATGCATTTTCACAATACCGCATAAATGTTTGTATCAGTATAGCATGCATTTGTTCCACAAAAACATAACTTTGATTTAAACCATGTTTTACTTCAATACCTTGATTTTGTGCATTTTACATATGGTTTAGTTGATATATTTCACTTACCATACATGATATTCTTGAGTACACATTACATGATCTACATTAAACATAAACATTTTGACATTGATATACACAATTAGTGGTTTACATTGGACATAGACGTTTCGATTTGGTTTACACATTAACACATGACAATTCATTTATACATAAACAATTTACATTGGTGGTTGGTTTGAGTAAGTGATTTGAGTAACGAGGCGTGTGTAATATGATACAAGCATGGTGGATACGCCGCTGGTACTTCCTATAAATAAGTGGTTGTATGATATTACACGTCGTAGCGTTACCGAAGTCATTTCAATATTTGACATATTACGTTTTACATAAACAACTTATTTTCACAAGACATTGATTTACAAAACAACTTATCTCATACAAACTCATTTTCTTGGTTATTCATTTAACCTTACATTATTCTCTTATTTATACATATCATTGCTTTTTGAATGATTTACAAAACAAAACAACTTACAAGGTTCATGACTGACTTTTGTTAAACAACTTTTCCTAAACTTATAAGTCATGAATCCTATTTTCACAAATCCTATGTATCTCACAGGCATTTTTATGCTGACGTACCTATTTTCACATGTGTTTTCAGGAGCTTTTGTGTAGGATGATGATCGTGACACTAGGGCGGACCTGTGCCTTAGAGACTAAAAATGAAGAAAGACTAGTTTAATAATGTTATGAACTCTTTGTTTCATGTTTAAAACAATGTAACTCTTATGTTGTTAAATAAAATACAACTTTGTATGCCATGGTTATGAAACAATTAATTCTTGTTGTAATACACTTTACAAGTGTATTAGCAAGATTATTACCAATCGCATCAAAGAAGGGTTGGCTACAGTTGTTAGTATTAATCAATCGGCGTTCGTTCCAGGCAGGAGAATATCTGATAACATTCTGTAAACTCAGGAGCTCATGCATAAGTATCACCGTAATCAAGGGCCTCCTAGATGTGCTTTTAAAATTGACATCCAAAAGGCTTATGATACGGTTGATTGGCGGTTTTTAGAGCATACGCTAAAGGGGTTCGGGTTCCATCAGATGATGATAAAATGGATAATGGCTTGTGTAACAACGACATCTTTCTCTATAGCGATAAACGGTAACCTTTTTGAGTTCTTTAAAGGTCAGAGGGGTTTGCGTCAGGGAGATCCGATGTCTCCTTATTTGTTTACTTTGGTCATGGAGGTACTTACTTTGATTTTGCAGAATCGGGTGTCTCTATCAAATGAGTTCAGATTTCATTCTCGGTGTGATAAGCAACGTATTATAAACATTTGTTTCGCTGATGATCTTTTTCTGTTTGCTCGTGGAGATTATAGTTCTGCTAAAGTTATATTGGAGGCGTTGAATACGTTTAAAGACATGTCCGGGCTCGTTCCAAGTATGAGTAAAAGTACTGTTTATTTTGGCAATGTGTCTAATGCCGTTAAGGATCAAATCATTAGCATTATGCCTTTTGAAGTCGGTGTTTTGCCTGTTCGTTACCTGGGAGTTCCTCTCATCTCGTCTAGACTATTGTACAAAGATTGTAATAGGCTTGTGGAGAACATGGAAAATAGAATAACGAATTGGAAGAATAGGTGCTTATCGTTTGCTGGTCGGCTTCAACTCATCCGTTCGGTTTTGTCATCTATGCATATTTATTGGGCATCGGTTTTTATCTTGCCGAGACGCATCATTCAAGATCTTGAAGGAAAAATGAGAAGGTTTTTGTGGGCTCAAGGTAATGATATTAAAGGGAAAGCGAAAGTTAAATGGGATCATGTTTGTATGCCTAAATGTGAAGGAGGTTTGGGCATTAGGAGAATTGCTGATATGAACAATGCTCTCATGGTCGCGCATATTTGGAGTCTTATAACGCTTAGAGAGTCGCTATGGGTGAAATGGATGCATTCTTATCGTATTAGGGGGAGAAGTCTTTGGGATGTTCCGATTAGAGGTGAAATGACATGGACGTGGAGAAAATTATTAGCATTAAGGCCTTTGGTTCAGCAACATATTTGGACTAAGATAGGTAATGGTTCGAAAACTCTTGTCTGGTTTGATAGGTGGGATGATATTTGTCCGCTCAATTCGTTTATCACGCCTAGAATGGTAGCAAATGCGGGTTTCTCTCATCAGTCGACGGTCGTGCAAGTGTATGTCAATGGGGAATGGAAATGGCCAGCTTCATGGTATTCTAGATTTCCGGTGCTCCAGCTTTTGAACAATATTGTGCTCAATCCGGAGTGTGAAGACAGGATTGTTTGGAGGTCACGTTCGGGTAAAGTGGGAAATTATATTACGTCTGAAGTGTGGGATGATATTCGCCAAGTCCAACCGGATATTCCTTGGGCGAATGTAGTTTGGTTTGCTCAGTCTATTCCTCGCCATTCCTTCTTTATGTGGCTTCTTATTCAAAAGAGATTGAAAACGCAGGATGTGATGAGTAAATGGTATTCCTCGGGCAATGCAAATTTTAACTTGCTATGTTGTTCGTTATGTACTCGTGGGCCAGATTCACATGAGCATTTGTTTTTCGAGTGCTCTTATGCGACTCAGGTGTGGAATGGCATTAAACATAGAGCTGGTATGCAGATGGTTGCTAATAGCTGGGTCCAGATTCTCGATCATTTGGTGTTACATGCAACATCTTCGAGTGCTACAAGAGTCATTGGGAAACTGGTTGTAGGAGCAGCGGCGTATTTCGTGTGGCAGGAAAGGAATCATAGACTATTCTCGAGCAGGAAAAGGGAAGCTGATCAGCTTATAGAAATTATTTTGTCCACGGTTCGGTTGAAACTTCATACCATGAGATTCAAGAGGACGACCCAGATCCATGGGATTTTGCAGGAATGGAGTTTACCTCGTGGCTTGGTTCTAGTGGATGATGATTGCGGCTAATGCTAGGGTTGATAGTGTCTAGCGTCTAGTTGTATTGTTGACTTGTTTAGCCTGATGTGCTTGTTTTTTTAGTATACTCTAGTGTGGAATGCCATGCTAGAGAACTGAGGATCGTTTATGTTCCTCACTTGGTTGTTTATTGGTCTGATTTATAAAATTTACCGGGGTAACCCTTTACCCAAAAAAAAAAAAACAATTAATTCTGTTACAACACTCCCCGACGTTTTCCGCCACGTATTGTATGTTATACGTGGTCGGGGTGTGACAGAAGAGTTGGTATCAGAGCCAATGGTTATAGGGAATTAGGTTATTAGTAATTCTTTGACCTAGACTATAACCTTTCTAGGACCCCAACACAAGTTATCTTGTGTTTAGATCTTAAAACATGCACTTCACCTATCCTTAGGTGATAACCACAACGGGAACATCAAGTTCGAATCCGCATTGAAAATTAATCATCTGTTTTTGGATGATTGATTACTAGGTTTTGAACCCTCTATTGTAAGGTTTTGAACCCTCTGTTGTAAGGTTTTGAACCCTTCCAGTTTAACTAAATTTTTGGCTTTATGCCTTTGAATTTTCAGAAAATCTTGTCAAGGTTTTGGGTTTTAAATAATGTGAACAGGTGCAAACTGGAAGAGTGAATGCCTGTATTCTGGGTTTTCTGTCTAGGCAAGCACTTCGTATATATCTCATCAGACGCGAGACCAGTTGTGCTTACCTGGGAATTCTTGGGATGAGTGTTCACTTATAGGCGAGCATGTCTTCGCGATACATTATTTTGATCCATTTACTTTGATTAATCACTGTGTGTTGTTTGTTTGCTTGGTAATGCGGACAAATGACCACCATCTTTTCTTTTGTTAATTTTGTTTCATCTCATTCTCTTCATCCAATCATCTCACTCGTTTCCTTTCATGTTTTCCTCTTTTAGAATGCCTCCTCGACGCGAAAACCAGATAGCGACTGCCGAACTGGCAAAAATCATTGCGCAGCAGATGGCTGCTCAATTCCCAAATCTCTTTGCTCAATAGCACCAAGCCAACAACAATAACAATGCTCCATGCAAATACAAGGATTTTAACTCGGCTAAACCACTCAAGTTTAGTGGTTCTGAAGGAGCGACTGGGCTTCTTCAATGGTTCGAGAGCATTGAGAATACTTTTCGCCACGTGCAGTGTCCTGACAATCGCAAGGTCGAGTTTTCTTCGAGTGTGTTTCAGAAGAGGGCTCTCACATGGTGGAATGGGGTTATGAGAGACCGAGGTGCAGAAGTTGCTCTAGCACAGACATGGGCTGAACTCAGGGCCCTTATGATGAGGGAATTCTGTCCTCGTCATGAGCAGCGAGCTTTGGAGAAGGAGTTTGATGACTTGAAACAAGACAGTGGCGAGCACAGGGCATATACTGATAGGTTTGAGGAGCTGAGTTTGCTATGCCCAACGATGGTTACCCCACTCGACAAGGCTATCGAAAGGTACATCGACGGCCTACCTGACTCTGTGCAAGACATCATTACTGGTAATAACCCTGCCACACTCCGTCAGGCTATCGAATTAGCAGCGACATTGACTGAGTCGCAGATTCGGAAGAATAAGTTACACAGGAAGGGTGACAAGGGCAAGAAACAGTCGTCTGACAAGGAAGATAGCAAGAAAGGTCAAAACAAGAATGGAAAGAATTCTGGTTCCTCAAAGAATTCTAGGAAGCGAAAGGCTTCCCAAAACTATGTTGTCACTGCCCAAGCTAACCAGGCAGCTCCCAATCAACCCGCACAGCCTCCAGCGAAGAAACCCTATTCAGGGAATGCACCTTTGTGCAATAGATGCAATAGTCACCATCAGCCGCAACATCCGTTCCGTTTCTGTAATAACTGTGGGAAGTCGGGTCATCTTGCCGCTACTTGTCGCAATCCTGTTAACCAGAACCAGGCAGTTCAGAACCCGGCCCAACAGGTTGCTCAGCCTCTTGCTCAGCAATAAGGTCAAGCTGCATGACCTCATTTTCCCCCTGGTTCGTGCTACAATTGTGGGGATCTGACTCACTACAGGAACCGGTGCCCAAGGCTAGCCAACCAGAATCAGAATCAAGCTCAGGCTCGAGGACGAGTCTTCAACATGAATGCCCAAGAGGCGCAGACGGATGATAATGTGGTGAACGGTACGTTCTTTATTAATAATCAGCCTGCATCTGTTCTCTTTGATTCGGGTGCCGATAAGAGATTTGTGTCATTGTCTTTTGAGCCAATGCTTCGCGTGTCTAGAACGAAACTAGGTAAACCTTTGACAGTAGAGGTTGCTAGTGGTGAACCCATTATTCTTGATTCTGTTCTTCGCAACTGCCAATTGAACCTTAACGATCATCTTTTTCCTATCGACCTCACGCCAATGCAACTTGGAAGCTTCGACATTGTAGTGGGTATCGATTGGTTATCTAACCATCACGCAGAGATAGTTTGTTCTGAGAAGATTGTTGGTGTGCCGCTTTCGTCAGGCGAGATCCTACAGGTTCGTGGTGAGAAGCCTGCCGGTGGTCTCAAACTCATGTCTTGTTTTAAAGCACGGAAGTATCTCCGAAAGAACTATGTGGCCTTCTTAGCACATGTTACAGCAGATAAAGGCAAGGGTAAGTCTATTTCAGATATTCCTGTCGTTCGGGATTATTCTGAAGTTTTCCCAGAAGAGTTACCTGGTCTACCCCCAGCACGCCAAGTCGAGTTCCGCATTGATCTCGTACCTGGTGCAAATCCCATTGCCAGAGCTCCATATCGTCTTGCACCGTCTGAGATGCAAGAGTTATCTAAGCAGCTTCAGGAGCTCTCTGACAAAGGTTTTATCCGTCCTAGCTTTTCACCTTGGGGTGCTCCCGTTCTTTTTGTCAAGAAGAAGGATGGATCATTTAGGATGTGTATCGTTTATCGTGAGCTTAACAAGCTTACCATCAAGAATCGATATCCCCTACCTCGCATTGATGATCTCTTTGATCAGTTACAGGGCGCTTCTTATTTTTCAAAGATTGATCTGCGTTCCGGGTATCATCAACTCCGGGTGCATGAAGAAGATATTCCCAAGACAGCGTTCCGCACTCGTTATGGGCACTATGAGTTCACAGTCATGCCATTCGGTTTGACTAATGCTCCTGCTGTTTTCATGGACTTAATGAATAGGGTCTGCAAACCTTATTTGGATCAGTTCGTCATTGTTTTTATTGACGACATCTTGATTTACTCTAAGACGCGAGCTAATCACGAGCAACATCTTCGTCTTACTCTGGAACTCCTAAAGAAAGAGCAACTTTTCGCCAAATTCTCCAAGTGCGAATTTTGGCTTAAAGAAGTTCAATTCTTAGGACATATTATCAACGAACAAGGTATTCATGTAGATCCCTCCAAGATCAGTGCGATTAAGGATTGGGATACGCCTACTACTCCTACTGAGGTTCGTTCTTTTCTTGGTCTAGCGGGTTATTATCGCCGCTTCATAGAAAACTTCTCGAAGATTGCAGTTCCTCTAACTGCTCTAACTCAGAAGGACAAACCCTTTGATTGGGGATTCAAACAAGATGAAGCTTTTCAAAACTTGAAGCAAAAGCTTTGCGACGCGCCTGTTCTGACTTTGCCTGAGGGCAATGATGATTTCGTCGTTTATTGCGATGCATCGAAACTGGGTCTTGGCTGTGTTCTAATGCAAAGGAACAAAGTCATAGCTTATGCATCGAGGCAGTTGAAGATACATGAGAAAAACTACACCACTCATGATCTTGAGTTGGGTGCAGTTGTTTTCGCTCTAAAGATCTGGAGACACTATTTGTACGGAACAAAATGTGTGGTTTTCACTGACCACAAAAGTCTTCAGCACATCTTCAATCAGAAAGAACTCAACATGAGGCAACGACGTTGGGTTGAGCTACTAAACGACTATGACTGCGAAATTCGCTACCATCCTGGTAAGGCGAATGTCGTAGCCGATGCATTGAGTCGTAAGGAACGTACTAAGCTTCATTGTGTACGTGTTCAATCTATTATTCAAGCTCGATCCGATATCCAAGCACGCATTTCTCAGGCTCAACAATCTTGTGTTTCTCAAGGTTTGATGGATAAGGAATTTCCCTATCATATAACACCTGATCTAGAACTGAAGGACAATGGATCGTATTACTTCATGGACCGTTTGTGGGTCCCAAGCCAAGATAACCTTCGCACCTTGCTTATGGATGAAGCCCATAAGTCTTGGTATTCTATTCATCCTGGCTCATATAAGATGTATAAGGATCTTCGTATTCACAATTGGTGGCCTGGTATGAAGAAAGACATTGCCTTATATGTATCAAAATGCCTTACTTGTCTTAAGGTTAAGGCTGAACATCAGCGTCCTTCTGGTTTATTGGTGCAACCAGAGATCCCAGTTTGGAAATGGGAAAACATTACTATGGATCTTGTTACTAAACTTCCGCGCACTAAGAAAGGTCATGATGCCATCTGGGTAGTCGTTGATCGTCTTACTAAGTCAGCGCATTTCTTACCAATCCGTGAGGATTTTCCTGCTGACAGACTTGCAAAAATCTATGTGGATGAAATTGTAGCTCGACATGGTGTTCCTTTGAACATCATCATTTCTGACAGAGATGCTCGTTTCACTTCTCATTTTTGGAGAACCATGCAATCTGCTATGGGGACCCAACTTAATCTGAGCACAGCTTATCATCCGCAAACGGATGGTCAATCTGAAAGAACAATCCAGACTCTGGAGGATATGCTTAGAGCTTGTGTGATCGATTTTGGTGGTAGTTGGGATTCACATCTTCCGTTAATTGAATTCTCCTACAACAACAGTTATCACACCAGCATCAAAATGGCTCCTTTCGAAGCTCTCTATGGTCGAAAATGTCGTTCACCAGTCTGCTGGAATGAGATCGGCGAGGCTCAGCTTACTGGACCTGCCCTCATTTTAGAGACAACTGATAAGGTCAAGAAAGTTCGTGATAACCTTCAGACAGCTAGAAGCCGTCAAAAGAGTTACGCGGACCCAAAACGCAAACCCTTGGAATTTCAAGTCGGTGATCGAGTATTACTTAAGGTCTCACCTTGGAAAGGTGTGATCAGATTTGGAAAGAAAGGAAAACTTGCACCTAGATACGTTGGACCATTCAAGATCGTCGAAAGAATCAGTAAGGTAGCCTACAGACTTGAGTTACCTCCTGAACTTGGAAATGTTCATCCAACTTTTCACGTGTCCAATCTCAAGAGGTGTTTAGCTGATGAGAACCTCCACATACCGCTTGACGAAATTCGTGTTGACAAAACACTGAAATTTGTGGAGAAGCCAGTGGAAATCATGGAACGTGAAGTCAAGTGGCTTAAACGCAAGCGCATTCCTTTGGTCAAAGTTCGCTGGGAAGCTAAACGTGGACCCGAGTTTACTTGGGAACGCGAAGATCAAATGAAGGCGGAATATCCTCATCTTTTTCCACGAGTTTCCTCTAAATAAATTTCGGGACGAAATTTCCACAAGTAGGTGAGACTGTAACATCTGTGCTTGTAATCATTGTGAACAGTTCTATTATCAATAAAACAATGTTATTTGATCCCAATGTTTGTTTGGTTGTGTTTTACATTTTTCATGTTTTGACTTTTATTCAATTTCAAACTCTATATCGCTTTCTGGAGAGTTATACGCAAACTGGTGCGTAAACGTAATCAGTTTAATGCAAAAAATACTCCAGAACATCAACATATACTTAACATACCTTAAATAACCTTTACATAACTTAGAAATAAGTTTTGAAGGCTTTGGTATGGCAAAAACAAGTTAATTCGGCTACAGGGACTAAATTTGACAAACTGCGAAAGTATGCCAATTTGAACTGTAACAGACATTCCGGAACATAACCATAAGTTAAACATACCATAAATATCCTTTACATAGCTTAGAAATAGGCTTTGAGGGGTTCGGTGTGCTAAAATAAACTTTTGGGTCATTCAGGGACTAAAAGTGTCAAAAAGTGCACAAGTTTGCACTTTTGCGCATAACTCACGTTCTGAATACATCCGGACATCCAAAAATTTATGTAAGCACTAAAATATTTTATTTTAGTGTTTGGCATAAGAAAAATCCATTCGTTGCGTCATTTGGATCGTTTTTCGCGCTTATGCGCATTCCGTCGTAATTAAGCGAACATCGCGTTCGTACGACCAAACGAACCAATGTCCGACATATTTTTGAGCATGTTTCATGTCCACAATGTTTAGGCATCATTTTAGGGCCTTAAAGTTGGCTTTACGGGCCTTAGAAGTGTCGAAAATGGCTTAAACACATAACAGGGACTGAAACTGCAACTTTTGAAACTTGTTGCTGATCTGCAGACTCCAGGCGGCCCGCGTAAGATCTGTGTGTCCCTTACGCGGCCCGCGTCAGTGTTCCAGACCAGGTTAACTGAATTTAACAGCAGATTACAGCTGGTTAACTCACAACCACACACTCACACTTGCCCTTTCAGCTCATAAGTGGCAATTTTTAGTCACCACAACATTCCAACAAGTGTACGCACGGGATTCGATCACGTTATTCAAGAAACGATCTTAACGGTTCGGGAAATACTATAAATACCCCACCCCCATTTTCTTCAAACTCACTAGAATCTGATTTGAGAAGCTCTAAGTTGAAACCTTTGTTTCATACCTGAGCTACTTGAATCACGATTAGCATTCGGGGACCCTTCGTAAGTATTCCTTCGTTCTTTTATTGCTTTTCGAGTCCGAAAGTCAAACTTTGTTTGACTTTCTGCGTTGACCAGTTTATGGTCAATGCGAAGTTCGTTTGAACTTCGCAACGTGATTGTAATCACGATGGTTATAGTCCCTTGGGACTATGCCTACTGATTACCACGTTGTCTAGGGTCGTAAGGGTAAGCGATCTGATAAATCGCTTATACCTTCGAACCCGACCCATTTGGTCGATCATTAGGATCCGACCAAATACCTTAGGAGACCATAGTATATAGGGAATAACCTTCCGAGGTTATACCTTATGGTCGCTTCGTTAAGTAGTTGTATGATAGGTAGTGTATATGCCTTAGGTAAATTACCAAAATACCCTTTTCATGTGTAATCGGTAATTAAGCATATGTAACCTAAACTTTTGTCACATAACTGATTATGTAACATGTTTAGGCATATAACACTTGTCATAGGACTAGTTAGACGTCCCGAACGCGTTTCACGCGAACGACGCGTTAAAGTAGCATAAGCTACCTAAACGGGTCGTAATGGGTCGTAAACACTTATGTTAGGTTCCATTTAGTATGTAGGCTTTGTTAAACCATATGACCCGAGTCTCTATACTCGTTTGGTTTACAAACCCTCATTCTATCTAAATCCTCCGATATAGGTCCGGTTTATTAACATAGTTACCTATATTAGGTGCCGTTTGATTCCGAGATCTCTAGCATTGCTTGGTGGTTATCTTAGGACTTCTGAGCAATCTCAAGTGAGTACATAGACCCCTCTTTTACTGTTTTCCAAACTGTTTTGGGGTGAAACACATGTGCCTACTTGTTACTTTCATGCTTTCCTGCTTTCACATCATATACTTGCTATGTTCATTAGTACAAATTATAGTACATGATTTCCTTGTGTTCATGCTATGTATGTCCATTGTGTGCATACTTAGTACATTGTTTTACATTACATTTCATGCTATGTATGTCCATTGTGTGCATACTTAGTACATTGTTTTACATTACATTTCATGCTATGTATGTCCATTGTGTGCATACTTAGTACAGTTGTTTTCATCACATGCTTACATTTTGTTATGACATTTGGGTTGTTTACAATGGAACAATACATTCATTAACATTAGCTACGCCGTTCGTTAGTAGGTAGTGGTACCATAGGAATTGACAACTCCCGTTCCTGAAATCCTGGGTTTGTTTGGATTGGAAGGAATGACCGAATTCGATTCACATAACTTAGATAAACCTTTAATTTGTTTAAGGGTTTATCGCCACAGTCTCAAGGCTTGGATGTATGCATTTTCACAATACCGCATAAATGTTTGTATCAGTATAGCATGCATTTGTTCCACAAAAACATAACTTTGATTTAAACCATGTTTTACTTCAATACCTTGCTTTTGTGCATTTTACATATGGTTTAGTTGATATATTTCACTTACCATACATGATATTCTTGAGTACACATTACATGATCTACATTAAACATAAACATTTTGACATTGATATACACAATTAGTGGTTTACATTGGACATAGACGTTTCGATTTGGTTTACACATTAACACATGACAATTCATTTATACATAAACAATTTACATTGGTGGTTGGTTTGAGTAAGTGATTTGAGTAACGAGGCGTGTGTAATATGATACAAGCATGGTGGATACGCCGCTGGTACTTCCTATAAATAAGTGGTTGTATGATATTACACGTCGTAGCGTTACCGAAGTCATTTCAATATTTGACATATTACGTTTTACATAAACAACTTATTTTCACAAGACATTGATTTACAAAACAACTTATCTCATACAAACTCATTTTCTTGGTTATTCATTTAACCTTACATTATTCTCTTATTTATACATATCATTGCTTTTTGAATGATTTACAAAACAAAACAACTTACAAGGTTCATGACTGACTTTTGTTAAACAACTTTTCCTAAACTTATAAGTCATGAATCCTATTTTCACAAATCCTATGTATCTCACAGGCATTTTTATGCTGACGTACCTATTTTCACATGTGTTTTCAGGAGCTTTTGTGTAGGATGATGATCGTGACACTAGGGCGGACCTGTGCCTTAGAGACTAAAAATGAAGAAAGACTAGTTTAATAATGTTATGAACTCTTTGTTTCATGTTTAAAACAATGTAACTCTTATGTTGTTAAATAAAATACAACTTTGTATGCCATGGTTATGAAACAATTAATTCTGTTACAACACTCCCCGACGTTTTCCGCCACGTATTGTATGTTATACGTGGTCGGGGTGTGACAGAAGAGTTGGTATCAGAGCCAATGGTTATAGGGAATTAGGTTATTAGTAATTCTTTGACCTAGACTATAACCTTTCTAGGACCCCAACACAAGTTATCTTGTGTTTAGATCTTAAAACATGCACTTCACCTATCCTTAGGTGATAACCACAACGGGAACATCAAGTTCGAATCCGCATTGAAAATTAATCATCTGTTTTTGGATGATTGATTACTAGGTTTTGAACCCTCTATTGTAAGGTTTTGAACCCTCTGTTGTAAGGTTTTGAACCCTTCCAGTTTAACTAAATTTTTGGCTTTATGCCTTTGAATTTTTAGAAAATCTCGTCAAGGTTTTGGGTTTTAAATAATGTGAACACGTGCAAACTGGAAGAGTGAATGCCTGTATTCTGGGTTTTCTGTCTAGGCAAGCACTTCGTATATATCTCATCAGACGCGAGACCAGTTGTGCTTACCTGGGAATTCTTGGGATGAGTGTTCACTTATAGGCGAGCATGTCTTCGCGATACATTATTTTGATCCATTTACTTTGATTAATCACTGTGTGTTGTTTGTTTGCTTGGTAATGCGGACAAATGACCACCATCTTTTCTTTTGTTAATTTTGTTTCATCTCATTCTCTTCATCCAATCATCTCACTCGTTTCCTTTCATGTTTTCCTCTTTTAGAATGCCTCCTCGACGCGAAAACCAGATAGCGACTGCCGAACTGGCAGAAATCATTGCGCAGCAGATGGCTGCTCAATTCCCAAATCTCTTTGCTCAATAGCACCAAGCCAACAACAATAACAATGCTCCATGCAAATACAAGGATTTTAACTCGGCTAAACCACTCAAGTTTAGTGGTTCTGAAGGAGCGACTGGGCTTCTTCAATGGTTCGAGAGCATTGAGAATACTTTTCGCCACGTGCAGTGTCCTGACAATCGCAAGGTCGAGTTTTCTTCGAGTGTATTTCAGAAGAGGGCTCTCACATGGTGGAATGGGGTTATGAGAGACCGAGGTGCAGAAGTTGCTCTAGCACAGACATGGGCTGAACTCAGGGCCCTTATGATGAGGGAATTCTGTCCTCGTCATGAGCAGCGAGCTTTGGAGAAGGAGTTTGATGACTTGAAACAAGACAGTGGCGAGCACAGGGCATATACTGATAGGTTTGAGGAGCTGAGTTTGCTATGCCCAACGATGGTTACCCCACTCGACAAGGCTATCGAAAGGTACATCGACGGCCTACCTGACTCTGTGCAAGACATCATTACTGGTAATAACCCTGCCACACTCCGTCAGGCTATCGAATTAGCAGCGACATTGACTGAGTCGCAGATTCGGAAGAATAAGTTACACAGGAAGGGTGACAAGGGCAAGAAACAGTCGTCTGACAAGGAAGATAGCAAGAAAGGTCAAAACAAGAATGGAAAGAATTCTGGTTCCTCAAAGAATTCTAGGAAGCGAAAGGCTTCCCAAAACTATGTTGTCACTGCCCAAGCTAACCAGGCAGCTCCCAATCAACCCGCACAGCCTCCAGCGAAGAAACCCTATTCAGGGAATGCACCTTTGTGCAATAGATGCAATAGTCACCATCAGCCGCAACATCCGTTCCGTTTCTGTAATAACTGTGGGAAGTCGGGTCATCTTGCCGCTACTTGTCGCATTCCTGTTAACCAGAACCAGGCAGTTCAGAACCCGGCCCAACAGGTTGCTCAGCCTCTTGCTCAGCAATAAGGTCAAGCTGCATGACCTCATTTTCCCCCTGGTTCGTGCTACAATTGTGGGGATCTGACTCACTACAGGAACCGGTGCCCAAGGCTAGCCAACCAGAATCAGAATCAAGCTCAGGCTCGAGGACGAGTCTTCAACATGAATGCCCAAGAGGCGCAGACGGACGATAATGTGGTGAACGGTACGTTCTTTATTAATAATCAGCCTGCATCTGTTCTCTTTGATTCGGGTGCCGATAAGAGATTTGTGTCATTGTCTTTTGAGCCAATGCTTCACGTGTCTAGAACGAAACTAGGTAAACCTTTGACAGTAGAGGTTGCTAGTGGTGAACCCATTATTCTTGATTATGTTCTTCGCAACTGCCAATTGAACCTTAACGATCATCTTTTTCCTATCGACCTCACGCCAATGCAACTTGGAAGCTTCGACATTGTAGTGGGTATCGATTGGTTATCTAACCATCACGCAGAGATAGTTTGTTCTGAGAAGATTGTTGGTGTGCCGCTTTCGTCAGGCGAGATCCTACAGGTTCGTGGTGAGAAGCCTGCCGGTGGTCTCAAACTCATGTCTTGTTTTAAAGCACGGAAGTATCTCCGAAAGAACTATGTGGCCTTCTTAGCACATGTTACAGCAGATAAAGGCAAGGGTAAGTCTATTTCAGATATTCCTGTCGTTCGGGATTATTCTGAAGTTTTCCCAGAAGAGTTACCTGGTCTACCCCCAGCACGCCAAGTCGAGTTCCGCATTGATCTCGTACCTGGTGCAAATCCCATTGCCAGAGCTCCATATCGTCTTGCACCGTCTGAGATGCAAGAGTTATCTAAGCAGCTTCAGGAGCTCTCTGACAAAGGTTTTATCCGTCCTAGCTTTTCACCTTGGGGTGCTCCCGTTCTTTTTGTCAAGAAGAAGGATGGATCATTTAGGATGTGTATCGTTTATCGTGAGCTTAACAAGCTTACCATCAAGAATCGATATCCCCTACCTCGCATTGATGATCTCTTTGATCAGTTACAGGGCGCTTCTTATTTTTCAAAGATTGATCTGCGTTCCGGGTATCATCAACTCCGGGTGCATGAAGAAGATATTCCCAAGACAGCGTTCCGCACTCGTTATGGGCACTATGAGTTCACAGTCATGCCATTCGGTTTGACTAATGCTCCTGCTGTTTTCATGGACTTAATGAATAGGGTCTGCAAACCTTATTTGGATCAGTTCGTCATTGTTTTTATTGACGACATCTTGATTTACTCTAAGACGCGAGCTAATCACGAGCAACATCTTCGTCTTACTCTGGAACTCCTAAAGAAAGAGCAACTTTTCGCCAAATTCTCCAAGTGCGAATTTTGGCTTAAAGAAGTTCAATTCTTAGGACATATTATCAACGAACAAGGTATTCATGTAGATCCCTCCAAGATCAGTGCGATTAAGGATTGGGATACGCCTACTACTCCTACTGAGGTTCGTTCTTTTCTTGGTCTAGCGGGTTATTATCGCCGCTTCATAGAAAACTTCTCGAAGATTGCAGTTCCTCTAACTGCTCTAACTCAGAAGGACAAACCCTTTGATTGGGGATTCAAACAAGATGAAGCTTTTCAAAACTTGAAGCAAAAGCTTTGCGACGCGCCTGTTCTGACTTTGCCTGAGGGCAATGATGATTTCGTCGTTTATTGCGATGCATCGAAACTGGGTCTTGGCTGTGTTCTAATGCAAAGGAACAAAGTCATAGCTTATGCATCGAGGCAGTTGAAGATACATGAGAAAAACTACACCACTCATGATCTTGAGTTGGGTGCAGTTGTTTTCGCTCTAAAGATCTGGAGACACTATTTGTACGGAACAAAATGTGTGGTTTTCACTGACCACAAAAGTCTTCAGCATATCTTCAATCAGAAAGAACTCAACATGAGGCAACGACGTTGGGTTGAGCTACTAAACGACTATGACTGCGAAATTCGCTACCATCCTGGTAAGGCGAATGTCGTAGCCGATGCATTGAGTCGTAAGGAACGTACTAAGCTTCATTGTGTACGTGTTCAATCTATTATTCAAGCTCGATCCGATATCCAAGCACGCATTTCTCAGGCTCAACAATCTTGTGTTTCTCAAGGTTTGATGGATAAGGAATTTCCCTATCACATAACACCTGATCTAGAACTGAAGGACAATGGATCGTATTACTTCATGGACCGTTTGTGGGTCCCAAGCCAAGATAACCTTCGCACCTTGCTTATGGATGAAGCCCATAAGTCTTGGTATTCTATTCATCCTGGCTCATATAAGATGTATAAGGATCTTCGTATTCACAATTGGTGGCCTGGTATGAAGAAAGACATTGCCTTATATGTATCAAAATGCCTTACTTGTCTTAAGGTTAAGGCTGAACATCAGCGTCCTTCTGGTTTATTGGTGCAACCAGAGATCCCAGTTTGGAAATGGGAAAACATTACTATGGATCTTGTTACTAAACTTCCGCGCACTAAGAAAGGTCATGATGCCATCTGGGTAGTCGTTGATCGTCTTACTAAGTCAGCGCATTTCTTACCAATCCGTGAGGATTTTCCTGCTGACAGACTTGCAAAAATCTATGTGGATGAAATTGTAGCTCGACATGGTGTTCCTTTGAACATCATTTCTGACAGAGATGCTCGTTTCACTTCTCATTTTTGGAGAACCATGCAATCTGCTATGGGGACCCAACTTAATCTGAGCACAGCTTATCATCCGCAAACGGATGGTCAATCTGAAAGAACAATCCAGACTCTGGAGGATATGCTTAGAGCTTGTGTGATCGATTTTGGTGGTAGTTGGGATTCACATCTTCCGTTAATTGAATTCTCCTACAACAACAGTTATCACACCAGCATCAAAATGGCTCCTTTCGAAGCTCTCTATGGTCGAAAATGTCGTTCACCAGTCTGCTGGAATGAGATCGGCGAGGCTCAGCTTACTGGACCTGCCCTCATTTTAGAGACAACTGATAAGGTCAAGAAAGTTCGTGATAACCTTCAGACAGCTAGAAGCCGTCAAAAGAGTTACGCGGACCCAAAACGCAAACCCTTGGAATTTCAAGTCGGTGATCGAGTATTACTTAAGGTCTCACCTTGGAAAGGTGTGATCAGATTTGGAAAGAAAGGAAAACTTGCACCTAGATACGTTGGACCATTCAAGATCGTCGAAAGAATCAGTAAGGTAGCCTACAGACTTGAGTTACCTCCTGAACTTGGAAATGTTCATCCAACTTTTCACATGTCCAATCTCAAGAGGTGTTTAGCTGATGAGAACCTCCACATACCGCTTGACGAAATTCGTGTTGACAAAACACTGAAATTTGTGGAGAAGCTAGTGGAAATCATGGAACGTGAAGTCAAGTGGCTTAAACTGTCACACCCCAACCGATGGCGGAAACATCGGGATGAGACGAAGTGTGTATAGATTGCTAGAGACTTCATAACACTATGTGACAATATTTAATTAAATTCAAATTTCATTGCAAATGCTAAATTGTCATACAATATTCAAAACAAAATACAACATTGTTTCAACAAATAACATAACATAAAAAGATAAATAGATTAAAGGTGTGTATCTAGTCCACCCTAAACTTGTTTCATCATTCATCCACTTCAATAATCAACCTGCAACATGTATTAAAATAGAGTTTCAATGCAAAGGCAATGAGCGAGTATACAAGTTTGTTTACATAGCATAATAGAATAAAAGCTCAAATCCAACATGATTCATAATATGTGAATTACTAGTATGCAATTTTGGCGTACACTATGATCAAACCCAAGAATCCAACGCATAAAATAGTCTAATCCCAATTGATAGCGGGATAGTAAATGTTTAACTTAACAATACCCCCAAGTCTCAAGGGCGGTGCGTAAATCCTATAGCGCTATAATTGTTAAGGTGGGCTAGCAAAGTTAATGAGCATATACGTTCCAAATCGTTCAAATAGAGCATACAAGAATCATAGGTAAAGCACATTAGTTTCATGTTTGTACAAGGATTGAGTATGTTTAGTTTCAAGTTTCAAAGATTGTTTTCATAATATACATGTTGCATCCCAAAATAAAAAGGGGAAAAAGGGATCGAGTATACTCACGGTGGTTGCAAGCTTTCCTACTTGAAATCCCGCGAGTGAGTTGATGGATGGATTAGTTTGGAGCACCTAGTCCTTCTACACGAGGAAACGTAGGTGTGTGAGTTTGGCGTTCAACGGAAGATTATAATTTTGGAGTTTAACATAACATAAAGTACGATATCAAAATAATCATCTTTAACTTATACTCTTGTATGACACTACGTAACCACTAGGGTTATATTGTATTTCATGGGTAGTATGCCCATTAGAATCATACTTGGAGTGTTAAGTCTTAGATGGTATTCTACTACTTTAACATATAAACACAAGTTTAATATTAAAGGTTCGAATGAGTGTATATATACTTAAGTATTATATATTATTAAGTCCAATAATTCAAGTAGGAGGTAGAGGAATAAGATCTTCATTTAGGCACCTCAAGTTGTTCATAGATGTCATGTATGGGGTAGGAAGACAAGCTTCCATTTAGGAACCCCTTGTATGTTCACCACTACACTTGATGTAAAAACAACCAAGGAGGGTCAAGAACTAAGGTAGGTACAATAATATAACAAACTATACTAAGAGGAAATCATCAAATCATGTGAGGATTCTATGTTGGAACAACCCAAGTTGTTCCATAATCACTTCTTTATCAAAACATAAGTTTGAACATGATTTGTGGGTTAAACACCCTAAACAAAACAGAATTATTTGAGGTTTTAACCTCTGATTTATAGTTTCTCAGCCTTGTTTTTAAGCCTAACCAACCATGGAAGAGGTTGTAAGCATTGGGACATAGGTATGAGATGTGTTTAACACAAGTTGGATGAGTTTAACATACTTTTTGAAGAACATAAAGTAAAACAGAAAGTTTGTGGTCGATTTTGGAGCAATTCCAGGTCTGATTTCTCCAAGGAGAAGTCAAGGAATCGAACCCCATGATAAACCAAGCATGTAGGAAGAAGAATCGAGTGATTTGGTTAAGAAATGAGTGAGATATGCTCATTTTAGTGCAAGGGTATGTGTTTACCCGAATTTCAGCTTCTTGCAAGAACTAGAGAGTATTTTGGAGAGTTTTGAGTGTTGTGAAAGTGTCAAATGGTGTGGAGAGGAGTTATATTTATAATGGTAGAGGTTGGTAGTGATTGGAGGAGTTTAGAGGTGGAATTAAGGTGATTGGGGAGTGTTTAGAAGTTGGATTTCGTGCAAAAATCGCGTCTGATCGAAGCTGGTTGTGTTTTCTACGAATACAAGGCTAATGCGGCCCGCATTAGGTTTCTGATAAGTTAAAGCGGGCCGCCCGCCACTTCTGATTTCCTTATAAGTTTCAAAAATTGCACTTTAGCCCCCAGACTTGTTAAATTTGGTGTTTTTAGGACTTTTAAGGGCCATTCTTGCCATATAAGTATATTTTAAGATAAGTTCAAGTACGAGAAGTATAAACCAAGTATAATTAAGCGTATAAGTATCATAATCAAGTTTCATTTACGTTCAATACATGTTTTAGGCATAAGTTTAGATTAATTACAAGTTTAGCACATAGTTTCCAAGAATGACGATTAAACATCAATTGATTCACCAATTCGAACATACGAGCATATATAAAGTGTGTATAACATATTTGTAACAAAATACGATTTTCATTAATGATTCAAGTCTCGGTTTTACAACGATTACAAGGAAGGAACGATTACAAGAATACAACGTTTCCAAAAATAGAAATACGAACAAAACTTCCTATAAATGGAAAGTACAAAAAATCCGGGCGTTACAGTCTCCCCTCCTTTAGGAAATTTCGTCCCGAAATTTAGGAAGACTTAGGGAAGAGATGAGGATACTTCTTTTTCATCTCGCTCTTGAGTTCCCAAGTAAATTCAGCGCCTCGTTTACCTTCCCATCGAATTTTGACGATAGGAATCTTGCTGCGCCTTAGTAACTTGTCTTGTTGATCCACGACTTCGACAGGTTTCTCCACGAAGTGCAAAGTGTCGTTTATTTGGAGATCCTCAAGAGGAACTTGAAGTTTTTCCTCAGCGTAACACTTCTTTAGATTAGAGACATGGAACGTTGGATGTACGTTGTTGAGTTCTTGAGGTAAATCGAGTCGATAAGCCACCGCACCGATCCTTTCGAGTATCTTGAAAGGACCAACATAGCGAGGGGCAAGTTTTCCCTTTTTACCAAAACGAACCACTCCTTTCCAAGGAGATACTTTGAGTAGAACATAGTCCCCAACGTTGTATTGCATTGGTTTGCGTCCCTTGTCTGCGTAGACCTTTTGACGTTCACGAGCCTTGAGTAGATTATCACGGATTTGGTGAATCTTATCCGTTGCTTCTTGTATGATCTCAGGGCCAGTAAAATGTTTGTCACCAATCTCATGCCAGCTTAAAGGAGATCGGCATTTGCGACCATACAATGCTTCGAAGGGAGCCATTTTAATACAGGAGTGGTAGCTATTGTTGTACGAGAATTCGACCAAAGGTAAATGCACATCCCAACTACCACCAAAGTCGATGACACTAGAACGAAGCATGTCCTCTAGGGTTTGGATAGTACGTTCAGTCTGTCCATCCGTTTGAGGATGAAAAGCCGTACTGAGATTCAAATGAGTACCCATAGCGGACTGAAAGGTTTGCCAGAGACGCGAAGTAAATCGACCATCACGATCAGAAATGATGTCGAGAGGAATACCATGATGACGTATGACTTCGTCAGTATAGATGCGAGCAAGTCGTTCAACCTTGTAATCTTCGCGGATAGGAATGAATTGAGCGGACTTAGTTAGACGATCGATAATAACCCAAATACTATCGTGACCAGAAGACGTTCGAGGAAGTTTGGTTATGAAGTCCATCGCGATGCTATCCCACTTCCAAACAGGGATTTCGGGTTGTACGAGTAGACCGGAAGGTCGTTGATGTTCGGCTTTGACTTTCGAACATGTAAGGCACTTGGAGACGTAAACGGCAATGTCCTTTTTCATACCAGGCCACCAATAGGATGTACGTAGATTATGATACATCTTGTCGGCACCAGGATGAATTGAGTACTTGGATTTGTGTGCCTCGTTCATAATGAAGTCTCGAAGTCCTTCGCGATCAGGGATCCAGGCACGATTGGCGAGGTATAGGATACCATCGGCCTTGGAGACGAGATCGTGTTCCTTTGCGCCTCGTATCTCAACATGGAAGTTACCTTCGTTGATTGAGGCGTACTGAGCATCACGAATGCGTTGAGGAAGGTCGCTCGAGATATGAAAACAACGCATATAATCTACATGAGTTTTACGACTAAGCGCATCGGCCACGACGTTTGCTTTACCTGGGTGGTATTTTATTTCGCAGTCGTAGTCGTTCAATAGTTCCACCCAACGACGTTGACGCATGTTCAGTTCCTTTTGGTCGAAGATATGTTGAAGGCTCTTGTGGTCAGTGAAAACCACACACTTAGTACCATAAAGGTAGTGTCGCCAAATCTTCAACGCAAAAACAACTGTGCCAAGTTCAAGGTCATGGGTAGTATAGTTTTTCTCATGTATCTTGAGTTGACGAGAGGCATAAGCGATGACCTTGCCTCTTTGCATGAGAACGCAACCAAGACCACGGTTTGAGGCATCGCAATACACCACGAAGTCGTCATTTCCATCAGGGAGAGCGAGGATAGGAGCATTGCAAAGCATGTCCTTGAGAGTCTGAAAGGATTTCTCCTGCTCAGGACCCCAAACAAAAGGGTTCTCTTTTTGAGTCAACGAAGTGAGAGGAACGGCAATTTTTGAAAAATTCGAGATGAATCGGCGATAGTAACCCGCCAATCCTAGGAAAGAACGGATTTCAGAAGGAGATTTAGGCGCGGTCCAATTTCTTATGGCTTCGATCTTTGCAGGGTCAACGTGGATTCCTTTTTCACTAACAACGTGTCCAAGGAATTGGACTTCTTTAATCCAAAACTCGCATTTAGAGAATTTAGCGTATAATCGTTCCATACGTAAAAGCTCGAGTATAAGACGAAGGTGACGTTCATGATCGGTTTGAGTTTTAGAATAAATTAGGATATCATCAATGAAGACGATCACGAAACGATCCAAATAGGGCTTACAAACACGATTCATTAGATCCATGAACACAGCGGGTGCGTTGGTCAAACCAAAAGGCATAACCACAAACTCGTAATGTCCATAGCGAGTGCGAAAAGCGGTTTTGGGTACGTCCTCTTCGAGGACCCGAAGTTGGTGATAACCAGAACGAAGATCGATCTTGGAGAAACAAGTAGCGCCTTGAAGTTGATCAAAGAGATCGTCGATACGCGGAAGAGGATAGCGATTCTTGACAGTGAGTTTGTTGAGCTCGCGATAATCGATACACATACGGAAAGAACCATCTTTCTTTTTAACGAAAAGTACCGGAGCACCCCAAGGTGAGGTACTTGGACGAATGAAACCCTTATCGAGGAGTTCTTGAAGCTGCGTAGATAATTCTTGCATCTCAGAAGGTGCAAGACGATAAGGAGCCTTGGCAACAGGAGTCGCACCAGGTACGAGGTCAATACGAAAGTCAACAGATCGAGGGGGAGGAGGACCGGGTAAATCTTCAGGAAAGACGTCAGGGAAGTCGCGCACCACTGGAACATCACTTACACTCTTTCCCTTGCCCTTTTCTTCCACAACGTGGGCTAAAAAGGCAAGGTACTTTTTGTGTAAGTACTTGTTCGCTTGTGTGCAGGACATCAACTTCAGTCCCTTTGAAGGTCGGTCTCCATAGACGTGTAAAACATCACCAGATGGGAGGGGTAAACGAACGTATTTCTCGTGACAAGCGATTTCGGCATGGTTCTTTTGGAGCCAATCCATGCCTATGATGATGTCGAAACTACCCAATTGCATGGGTATGAGATCGATAGGGAAGACGTGCTCGTTAAGAGTAAGGCGACAATTACGAAGGACGGAATCGACTATGATGGATTTGCCATTGGCGACTTCAACGGAAAACGACTTAGGTAGCTTAGAGCGTGTGCAATTTAACAATGGTTCAAATTCTAAGGACACAAAGCTTTTGTCCGCACCAGTATCAAATAGTATCGAAGCATAAAGATGGTTAACAAGAAACGTACCGTTAACGACATCATTGTCGTTGCGCGCTTGATTTGCGTTTAGATTGAAACAGCGTCCACGAGGAGGTTGTAGTTGTTCTTGATTCCATAGTGGGCATTGAGGACGAAGATGATTGGCGTCTCCCCATTTGAAGCAAGCTCTGGCGGGTCTTGCATTTTGAGGAGGAGGTGGAGCTTGTTGTGCTTGTTGAGCTGGTGGTGCTTGTTGTGCTTGTGGTGCTTGTTGTTGTTGATTGTAGCGGCAAAAGTTGGAGGTATGACCATAACGGTTGCAATCGTTACAACGACGGCACCTAGCGTTTGCGGGATGATGGAAATTACAGGTGGCACACTTGGGGTGAATCCCAGTATACGACCTTTGGGTGTTATCAGGAGCAACAGGGTTTGGGTTAACGGGTGGTACAATCGCATTGCAAACAGGGTTTGATTGCTTTCGCTTCTTCCCCCTATTGCTACTCGATTGTTGGGTAATTTGGTGAGCTGGCTTGACAGAAACGGGGTTTGCGGCTTGTTTATCGCGAACACGATTGTTGTTAAGGGAAGCGGCCAAACGATAAACAGCTTCGATATTGTCGAGTTTGGCAGCCTCGATCGTGTCGCGCATAGCAGAGGGTAACCCATTGATATACTTCCGTATTTTGCGGTCGGTGGTCATAACAAGGTGAGGAACTATGAAACTAAGTTGTTTGAAACGGGTAGTGTAGGCTAGGTTTTCATCTCCCACTTGTTTTAGCGCCCAAAATTCTTCCTCCAACCTTTGTTGCTCATGCGGAGGACAAAACTCGTCCATCATCAGGGCCTTGACTTCTTCCCACTCCAACGCATATGCCAGTTCGTTCGAACGAATGTTCCTTTCGTTCGTCCACCATTCAAGAGCTCGGGCTTGGAATACCCCAGTCGCACTACGCGTTCTGAGCTCTTTGGGGCAATCACTATTGATGAACGTGACCTCCATGCTATCAAACCATTCGAGCATGGCGGTCACCCCATCATTGCCGGTGAATGGCTTGGGATTGCACGATGAAAAGTGCTTGAAGTTGAACGAAACGGGCTTGCGTATTTCGACCTTAGAGTCGACGGAGGAGTTTGGAGTTTCAGAAGCTCGAATTTCAGTAACGACCTTTGGGACGATGCGCGCAATTTGATTTGCCATGAAGACCATCATCTTCTTCTTGGAGCGAGACTTTGACTTCTTAGACATTTTGGAGTGACGGGAAGACATCTAAGATTTAAAAGAACGAATAGGTGAGACTTGATCATAATGTTTGTTTAAGAAAATTGTTTTCATGAAATGATTCATATAGCATAACGTGTCACATAGCATAAAGAGTTCAACTTGATTCACATAGCATACAAAGGTTTAAACATCTCATATAGCATAATCATGAATTTCATATAGCATAACGTGAATAAATGAAAGCATTGTAAATTTAGTTTGTTCACGAGAGATTATTATTGTTTTTGATTGCGATAAACGTGCGAAATAAGTAAAAAGTTTGAAATGGATGATCGTTCAAGTATAAAATCACATATAAATTGAGATACATAAAAGAGAGGCTCAATAAAACGTTGGATTGTTTCGGGTAGAGAAACGTCAACTATTCCAAAGTGGGTCGAAAGTTCTTTCGAATTAGAGAAAACGTGCTTTGGCCTATAAGTAAGATACTCTCGTCGAGAAGCGATTAACGGTATCTTACCCTTCCGGTTACTACACTTCTCTAATTGATTGAAACAATCGGGACTTTGGCGAGATTGAAAATCGAGGAATGGGACTTAATCGACGAGATGCGGGTTTCACCCCTAGCTTGACGATTTCGTACCCTAAATGTGGTTGGTACTTGTCGGGTCAAATAAAATTTCGACACTTTGACAAGGGTCCACTAGAGTTGAAATGGAAATTACCATTAAGTTGTGGATTTCACTCCTAGCTTAATGGTGTAATTTCGTGCAAAAAGAAATAGTTCAAGGTAGAATGAGAGTCGTTTACCAAATTGTGGGTTTCACGCCTATTTTGGTAAAGTTGTCTCGTTTGTGTTACAAGAGTATACAAATAAACATAAGTGTATTCATGTTAACCTTAGGAAAGGCATGTAAATTTAATCAATAAGAAGTATAGCTAGGAAGCATGCATGGTAGAGTACAAAAGTTTTAAACGACACATAAGAGGCAAAATTCCTAAAACTATAGATTAGGGCAAAAGCATGGCAATTTTCCTAATTCCCTATAGTTATGGCTCTGATACCAATCTGTCACACCCCAACCGATGGCGGAAACATCGGGATGAGACGAAGTGTGTATAGATTGCTAGAGACTTCATAACACTATGTGACAATATTTAATTAAATTCAAATTTCATTGCAAATGCTAAATTGTCATACAATATTCAAAACAAAATACAACATTGTTTCAACAAATAACATAACATAAAAAGATAAATAGATTAAAGGTGTGTATCTAGTCCACCCTAAACTTGTTTCATCATTCATCCACTTCAATAATCAACCTGCAACATGTATTAAAATAGAGTTTCAATGCAAAGGCAATGAGCGAGTATACAAGTTTGTTTACATAGCATAATAGAATAAAAGCTCAAATCCAACATGATTCATAATATGTGAATTACTAGTATGCAATTTTGGCGTACACTATGATCAAACCCAAGAATCCAACGCATAAAATAGTCTAATCCCAATTGATAGCGGGATAGTAAATGTTTAACTTAACAATACCCCCAAGTCTCAAGGGCGGTGCGTAAATCCTATAGCGCTATAATTGTTAAGGTGGGCTAGCAAAGTTAATGAGCATATACGTTCCAAATCGTTCAAATAGAGCATACAAGAATCATAGGTAAAGCACATTAGTTTCATGTTTGTACAAGGATTGAGTATGTTTAGTTTCAAGTTTCAAAGATTGTTTTCATAATATACATGTTGCATCCCAAAATAAAAAGGGGAAAAAGGGATCGAGTATACTCACGGTGGTTGCAAGCTTTCCTACTTGAAATCCCGCGAGTGAGTTGATGGATGGATTAGTTTGGAGCACCTAGTCCTTCTACACGAGGAAACGTAGGTGTGTGAGTTTGGCGTTCAACGGAAGATTATAATTTTGGAGTTTAACATAACATAAAGTACGATATCAAAATAATCATCTTTAACTTATACTCTTGTATGACACTACGTAACCACTAGGGTTATATTGTATTTCATGGGTAGTATGCCCATTAGAATCATACTTGGAGTGTTAAGTCTTAGATGGTATTCTACTACTTTAACATATAAACACAAGTTTAATATTAAAGGTTCGAATGAGTGTATATATACTTAAGTATTATATATTATTAAGTCCAATAATTCAAGTAGGAGGTAGAGGAATAAGATCTTCATTTAGGCACCTCAAGTTGTTCATAGATGTCATGTATGGGGTAGGAAGACAAGCTTCCATTTAGGAACCCCTTGTATGTTCACCACTACACTTGATGTAAAAACAACCAAGGAGGGTCAAGAACTAAGGTAGGTACAATAATATAACAAACTATACTAAGAGGAAATCATCAAATCATGTGAGGATTCTATGTTGGAACAACCCAAGTTGTTCCATAATCACTTCTTTATCAAAACATAAGTTTGAACATGATTTGTGGGTTAAACACCCTAAACAAAACAGAATTATTTGAGGTTTTAACCTCTGATTTATAGTTTCTCAGCCTTGTTTTTAAGCCTAACCAACCATGGAAGAGGTTGTAAGCATTGGGACATAGGTATGAGATGTGTTTAACACAAGTTGGATGAGTTTAACATACTTTTTGAAGAACATAAAGTAAAACAGAAAGTTTGTGGTCGATTTTGGAGCAATTCCAGGTCTGATTTCTCCAAGGAGAAGTCAAGGAATCGAACCCCATGATAAACCAAGCATGTAGGAAGAAGAATCGAGTGATTTGGTTAAGAAATGAGTGAGATATGCTCATTTTAGTGCAAGGGTATGTGTTTACCCGAATTTCAGCTTCTTGCAAGAACTAGAGAGTATTTTGGAGAGTTTTGAGTGTTGTGAAAGTGTCAAATGGTGTGGAGAGGAGTTATATTTATAATGGTAGAGGTTGGTAGTGATTGGAGGAGTTTAGAGGTGGAATTAAGGTGATTGGGGAGTGTTTAGAAGTTGGATTTCGTGCAAAAATCGCGTCTGATCGAAGCTGGTTGTGTTTTCTACGAATACAAGGCTAATGCGGCCCGCATTAGGTTTCTGATAAGTTAAAGCGGGCCGCCCGCCACTTCTGATTTCCTTATAAGTTTCAAAAATTGCACTTTAGCCCCCAGACTTGTTAAATTTGGTGTTTTTAGGACTTTTAAGGGCCATTCTTGCCATATAAGTATATTTTAAGATAAGTTCAAGTACGAGAAGTATAAACCAAGTATAATTAAGCGTATAAGTATCATAATCAAGTTTCATTTACGTTCAATACATGTTTTAGGCATAAGTTTAGATTAATTACAAGTTTAGCACATAGTTTCCAAGAATGACGATTAAACATCAATTGATTCACCAATTCGAACATACGAGCATATATAAAGTGTGTATAACATATTTGTAACAAAATACGATTTTCATTAATGATTCAAGTCTCGGTTTTACAACGATTACAAGGAAGGAACGATTACAAGAATACAACGTTTCCAAAAATAGAAATACGAACAAAACTTCCTATAAATGGAAAGTACAAAAAATCCGGGCGTTACATAAACGCAAGCGCATTCCTTTGGTCAAAGTTCGCTGGGAAGCTAAACGTGGACCCGAGTTTACTTGGGAACGCGAAGATCAAATGAAGGCGGAATATCCTCATCTTTTTCCACGAGTTTCCTCTAAATAAATTTCGGGACGAAATTTCCACAAGTAGGGGAGACTGTAACATCTGTGCTTGTAATCATTGTGAACAGTTCTATTATCAATAAAACAATGTTATTTGATCCCAATGTTTGTTTGGTTGTGTTTTACATTTTTCATGTTTTGACTTTTATTCAATTTCAAACTCTATATCGCTTTCTGGAGAGTTATACGCAAACTGGTGCGTAAACGTAATCAGTTTAATGCAACAAATACTCCAGAACATCAACATATACTTAACATACCTTAAATAACCTTTACATAACTTAGAAATAAGTTTTGAAGGCTTTGGTATGGCAAAAACAAGTTAATTCGGCTACAGGGACTAAATTTGACAAACTGCGAAAGTATGCCAATTTGAACTGTAACAGACATTCCGGAACATGACCATAAGTTAAACATACCATAAATATCCTTTACATAGCTTAGAAATAGGCTTTGAGGGGTTCGGTGTGCTAAAATAAACTTTTGGGTCATTCAGGGACTAAAAGTGTCAAAAAGTGCACAAGTTTGCACTTTTGCGCATAACTCACGTTCTGAATACATCCGGACATCCAAAAATTTATGTAAGCACTAAAATATTTTATTTTAGTGTTTGGCATAAGAAAAATCCATTCGTTGCGTCATTTGGATCGTTTTTCGCGCTTATGCGCATTCCGTCGTAATTAAGCGAACATCGCGTTCGTACGACCAAACGAACCAACGTCCGACATATTTTTGAGCATGTTTCATGTCCACAATGTTTAGGCATCATTTTAGGGCCTTAAAGTTGGCTTTACGGGCCTTAGAAGTGTCGGAAATGGCTTAAACACATAACAGGGACTGAAACTGCAACTTTTGAAACTTGTTGCTAATCTGCAGACTCCAGGCGGACCGCGTAAGATCTGTGTGTCCCTTACGCGGCTTGCGTCAGTGTTCCAGACTAGGTTAACTGAATTTAACAGCAGATTACAGCTGGTTAACTCACAACCACACATTCACACTTGCCCTTTCAGCTCATAAGTGGCAATTTTTAGTCACCACAACATTCCAACAAGTGTACGCACGGGATTCGATCACGTTATTCAAGAAACGATCTTAACGGTTCAGGAAATACTATAAATACCCCACCCCCATTTGCTTCAAACTCACTAGAATCTGATTTGAGAAGCTCTAAGTTGAAACCTTTGTTTCATACCTGAGCTACTTGAATCACGATTAGCATTCGGGGACCCTTCGTAAGTATTCCTTCGTTCTTTTATTGCTTTTCGAGTCCGAAAGTCAAACTTTGTTTGACTTTCTGCGTTGACCAGTTTATGGTCAATGCGAAGTTCGTTTGAACTTCGCAACGTGATTGTAATCACGATGGTTATAGTCCCTTGGAACTATGCCTACTGATTACCACGTTGTCTAGGGTCGTAAGGGTAAGCGATCTGATAAATCGCTTATACCTTCGAACCCGACCCATTTGGTCGATCATTAGGATCCGACCAAATACCTTAGGAGACCATAGTATATAGGGAATAACCTTCCGAGGTTATACCTTATGGTCGCTTCGTTAAGTAGTTGTATGATAGGTAGTGTATATGCCTTAGGTAAATTACCAAAATACCCTTTTCATGTGTAATCGGTAATTAAGCATATGTAACCTAAACTTTTGTCACATAACTGATTATGTAACATGTTTAGGCATATAACACTTGTCATAGGACTAGTTAGACGTCCCGAACGCGTTTCACGCGAACGACGCGTTAAAGTAGCATAAGCTACCTAAACGGGTCGTAATGGGTCGTAAACACTTATGTTAGGTTTCATTTAGTATGTAGGCTTTGTTAAACCATATGACACGAGTCTCTATACTCGTTTGGTTTACAAACCCTCATTCTATCTAAATCCTCCGATATAGGTCCGGTTTATTAACATAGTTACCTATATTAGGTGCCGTTTGATTCCGAGATCTCTAGCATTGCTTGGTGGTTATCTTAGGACTTCTGAGCAATCTCAAGTGAGTACATAGACCCCTCTTTTACTGTTTTCCAAACTGTTTTGGGGTGAAACACATGTGCCTACTTGTTACTTTCATGCTTTCCTGCTTTCACATCATATACTTGCTATGTTCATTAGTACAAATTATAGTACATGATTTCCTTGTGTTCATGCTATGTATGTCCATTGTGTGCATACTTAGTACATTGTTTTACATTACATTTCATGCTATGTATGTCCATTGTGTGCATACTTAGTACATTGTTTTACATTACATTTCATGCTATGTATGTCCATTGTGTGCATACTTAGTACATTGTTGTACATTACATTTCATGCTATGTATGTCCATTGTGTGCATACTTAGTACAGTTGTTTTCATCACATGCTTACATTTTGTTATGACATTTGGGTTGTTTACAATGGAACAATACATTCATTAACATTAGCTACGCCGTTCGTTAGTAGGTAGTGGTACCATAGGAATTGACAACTCCCGTTCCTGAAATCCTGGGTTTGTTTGGATTGGAAGGAATGACCGAATTCGATACACATAACTTAGATAAACCTTTAATTTGTTTAAGGGTTTATCGCCACAGTCTCAAGGCTTGGATGTATGCATTTTCACAATACCGCATAAATGTTTGTATCAGTATGTTCCACAAAACATAACTTTGATTTAAACCATGTTTTACTTCAATACCTTGCTTTTGTGCATTTTACATATGGTTTAGTTGATATATTTCACTTAACATACATGATATTCTTGAGTACACATTACATGATCTACATTAAACATAAACATTTTGACATTGATATACACAATTAGTGGTTTACATTGGACATAGACGTTTCGATTTGGTTTACACATTAACACATGACAATTCATTTATACTTAAACAATTTACATTGGTGGTTGGTTTGAGTAAGTGATTTGAGTAACGAGGCGTGTGTAATATGATACAAGCATGGTGGATACGCCGCTGGTACTTCCTATAAATAAGTGTTTGTATGATATTACATGTCGTAGCGTTACCGAAGTCATTTCAATATTTGACATATTACGTTTTACATAAACAACTTATTTTCACAAGACATTGATTTACAAAACAACTTATCTCATACAAACTCATTTTCTTGGTTATTCATTTAACCTTACATTATTCTCTTATTTATACATATCATTGCTTTTTGAATGATTTACAAAACAAAACAACTTACAAGGTTCATGACTGACTTTTGTTAAACAACTTTTCCTAAACTTATAAGTCATGAATCCTATTTTCACAAATCCTATGTATCTCACAGGCATTTTTATGCTGACGTACCTATTTTCACATGTGTTTTCAGGAGCTTTTGTGTAGGATGATGATCGTGACACTAGGGCGGACCTGTGCCTTAGAGACTAAAAATGAAGAAAGACTAGTTTAATAATGTTATGAACTCTTTGTTTCCTGTTTAAAACAATGTAACTCTTATGTTGTTAAATAAAATACAACTTTGTATGCCATGGTTATGAAACAATTAATTCTGTTACAACACTCCCCGACGTTTTCCGCCACGTATTGTATGTTATACGTGGTCGGGGTGTGACACACCCCATGGAATGATTTTAAGGAACTGATCAAACGTGAATACTGTAGTCGTGATGACATCCACAAGCTGGAAGTGGAGTTCTTTAACCTGAAGATGACGGGATCGGAGATAGAGGCGTATACGAAATGATCCAACGAACTGGCAGTGTTATGTCCAACTATGGTGGATCCTCCCATCAAGCGCATTGAGTTGTACCTCAAAGGCTTAGTACCAGAGATTCAAAGTCATGTGACTTCTGCTAACCTTGCTACTATTCAAGATGTTACTCATCTTGCTCATCGTCTCACAGACCAGGCAGTGGAACAGAACAAGCTGCCTAAACGTATTGGTGCTACTACTACTACTACTTCTGCTTTTCCCAGTGACAACAAGAGAAAGTAGGATGGAACCTCCAGCAAGGGTTCAACTTCAGTTCAGCCCCAGGCACAGCAGGGAAAGATTGATGACTATCAGAGCCCTGGTCAGCAATCTTCTGGTAGTCAAAGGCAGGGTGGATATCGAGGAAACCTCCCGAAGTGCAACACATGCAACAGACACCACAATGGTCAGTGCAACAAGGGTCGTTGTCAGCGGTGTCTCAAGATGGGTCATGAAGCTAAGGATTGCAGGAGCTCACGACCTGCGAATCAGAACTACCAAAAACAACCACCAGCTCCACAGAATCAGCAGCAACAGCAGGGTAGCAAGGGATGCTATCAGTGTGGTGCTGAAGGTCACTTCAAGAGACACTGCCCATAGTTGAACCAGAACCAGAATCAGCACCACAACCAAGGAAACGGGAACAATAATGGAGGCAACAACGGGGGTAATAACGACGACAATGGTGCCAGGGGTCGAGTGTTCGTGATTGGTCAGGGTGATGCTAGGAATGACCCCAACGTTGTGATGGTTTTGACATCGTTATTGGTATGGATTGGCAACCTCAACATCGAGAAGAGATTCTGTGCAAAGAAAAGATCGTCCGCATTCCTCGTGCTGGTGAAGAATCTTTGGTAATTCATGGTGACAACGGTGGTGCTGTTGTGGGCATCATTTCTTTCCTTAGGGCCCAGAAGTGTTTACGTAAGGGCCACGCAACTATCTTAGCCCTCATGACGAATGCACCAACGAAGGAGAAGAGAATAGAATACATTCCCGTTGTACGAGAATTTTTAGAGGTATTTCCTGAGAAGTTACCTGGGCTACCGCCTCATCGCCAGGTCAAATTTCAGATCGAGCTAGCTCCTGGAGCAGCACCCATAGCTCGAGCACCTTACCGCTTAGCTCCAACCGAACTGGAAGAACCGTCCAAGCAATTGCAAGAACTCTTGGAAAAGGGTTTCATTCGTCCTAGCTCTTCGCCCTGGGGAGCTCCAGTATTATTTGTGAAGAAGAAAGACGGTACCTTCCGCATGTGCATAGATTACCGCAAACTCAACAAGGTGACCATGAAGAATCGCTATCCTCTTCCACGCATCGATGACTTGTTCGATCAGCTGCAAGGGTCGAGCTACTATTCAAAGATTGATCTGAGGTCAGGCTACCATCAATTGAGAGTCCGGGACGAGGACGTCTCCAAAACAGCATTCAGAACGCGCTACGGCCATTACGAGTTTCTGGTCATGCCATTCGGGTTAACAAACGCGCCTGTAGTCTTTATGGATCTTATGAACAGAGTGTGCAAGCCTTATTTTGACAAGTTCGTTATTGTTTTCACCGACGACATTCTGATCTACTCTAAGAGTCGGGAGGAGCACGAGCAGCATCTACGACTCATTTTGGAACTCCTTTGAGCAGAACAGATGTACGCCAAGTTTTCAAAATGCGACTTCTGGCTTCGTGAAGTCCACTTTCTAGGCCACGTGGTAAACAAGGATGGGATTCATGTTGATTCATCTAAGGTAGACTCAATTAAGAACTGGCCTGCACCTCGCAAACCAACGAAAATTCGCCAATTCTTGGGTTTGGCAGGTTACTACAGGAGGTTCATCAAGGATTTTTCTAAGATTGCGCAACCTCTCACTTTACTAACGTAGAAAGGCGTCACCTATCGTTGGAACAATGCTCAGGCATCAGCATTTCAGCACTTAAAGGATAGGCTCTGCAGCGCACCTATTCTCTCATTGCCAGAGGGCAAAGACGATTTTGTGGTCTATTGTGACGCATCAATTCAGGGTCTTGGTTGTGTATTGATGCAACGGGATAAAGTCATTGCTTACGCCTCACGCCAACTTAAAGTTCATGAAAGGAACTACACTACACACGATCTGGAGCTGGGAGCTGTTGTTTTCGCGCTCAAGATATGGAGACATTACCTGTACGGTACCAAGTGCACCATTTACACCGATCACAGGAGTCTCGAGCATATCTTCAAACAGAAGGAATTAAACATGCGTCAGCGTCGATGGGTCGAGCTTTTAAACGATTACGAATGGGCTATAAAGTACCATCCGGGCAAAGCCAATGTGGTGGCCGACGCCCTCAGTCGAAAGGATACTACACCTAGGCGTGTACGAGCGTTGCAACTCACTATTCAGTCTAGTCTTCCTTCTCAGATACGAGATGCTCAGGTAGAAGCATTGAAACCAGAAAACGTCAGGGCTGAAGCCCTATGCGGCTCAAGGCAACGATTAGAACAAAAGGTATTACGTAACAGGACGCATCTGGGTCCCACGCTATGGAAGCTTACGCGAGCTTGTAATGGATGAGGCACATAAGTCTCGCTACTCAGTACATCCTGGTTCGGATAAGATGTACCACGATCCAAGAACTACGTACTGGTGGCCTAGCATGAAAGCCCACATGGCAACTTACGTTAGCAAATGTTTGACTTGTGCGAGAGTCAAGACTGAATACCAGAAACCATCAGGCCTGCTCCAACAACCAGAGATTCCACAATGGAAATGTGAGCACATTTCCATGGATTTTGTTACTGGCCTGCCTAGATCTCAACGTGGGAATGATACTATTTGGGTGATCGTGGATCGACTCACAAAGTCTGCACACTCCTTGGCTATCAAGGAAACGGATAAGTCCTCCACTTTAGCAGACGTTTATTTAAAGGAAGTGGTTTCGAGGCACGGGGTGCCGACCTCTATTATCTCCGATCGTGATGCACGATTTACTTCAGAACTGTGGCAGGCAATGCACAAATCTTTTGGCTCTCGATTAGACATGAGCACAGCTTACCACCCGCAAACAGATGGGCAGTCTGAACGCACCATCCAAACTCTAGAAGACATGCTTCGGGCATGTGTAATCAATTTCGGCAACGGCTGGGAAAAACATCTTCCGTTAGTGGAGTTTTCGTATAATAACAGTTACCACACTAGCATTCAAGCCGCTCCATTTGAGGCATTGTACGGGCGTAAATGCTGATCACCTCTTTGTTGGGCAGAGGTGGGTGATAGTCAGATCACGGGCCCAGAACTTGTAGTAGACACAACAGAAAGAATTGCTTAGATACGACAACGCATGGCGGCAGCTCGCGACCGTCAGAAAGCCTATGCTAATAAGCGTAGGAAACCTCTAGAATTCCAGGTCGGGGACCGGGTTCTACTCAAAGTCTCACCCTGGAAGGGTGTGGTTCGTTTTGGCAAACGGGGCAAGCTCAATCCGCGATATGTCGGACCGTTCGAAATCATTGAGAAAATAGGCAAGGTGGCCTACAAGCCAAACCTACCAACAGAACTCAGTGCAGTTCACAACGTTTTTCACGTGTCGAATCTAAAGAAGTGTCTGTCAGATGAGACCCTCATAGTTCCTATCGACGATCAGTTGCGATTCGTCGAGGAACCAGTTGAAATCACAGACCGGGACATTAAGGTCCTCAAGCACACCAAAATACCTCTTGTTCGAGTTCGTTGGAACTCCCGTCGTGGCCCAGAGTTCACCTGGGAACGAGAAGATCAAATGAAACTCAACCCAGTTGTTGGGAAACAGTGCAACCACTACTGAGGCTGAAGCTACTACAGAATTTCGGGACGAAATTCCAAATCAACGGGGGGATGATGTGACACCCCAGGAAAACCAGTAAACTACATAACACAACTAGCTTCCTCAGTAACTACGTGCTAAATTTCGGGACGAAATTTCTTTCAAGTTGGGGATAATGTGACAACCCGAGTTTCAAGGTCTCTATTAGACTTAACTTATTACTTATTTGCAAGTGTGTTTTTATCATTACTTGATGTGTAACGCAAGTGTTGTTTTTGTGTTTATGTATGGTGTGCATTATATGTGTATAGGTTAACAATACATTTTGGTATTTATGTTATGATGGTACAATTAAAACATGGAACAAACGTGGAACCTTGGGCCGATTACCCTACCCCACTCGAAAACACTCTAGCCGGAAACCCCCCCCTGCGAAATCACCCATCACGAAAACACACAAGTGTTTTCGTCAACCGGTGGGCCGGCGAAATCAACACAAGGGCCTCGGGCCCAGTAGCAATGTTTTAATTAGTTGTTAGCCCACTTTGATTAGTTTTTATCCTTCTAAACTTATGAACGTAAACTCTATTCCACAACAAACCCTACTTCTTTCTAAAACTTGCGATCGACAGTAGACCCCCCCTGGTCGAGACTTCAGCATATCAATCAAGCCTTTTCGGGTTAGTAGACTCTTATTACGTTAGTTTAATTACTGATTATCGATCTTGCTAGTTCATATTGGTCGATCTTGTTTATGTGTGATCTTAAGTTACATCAAATGGATATATGTATATATGATATATTGAAACGTGACAGAATACTATGATTGAGATAATTGGCTGATTACTTGATGATAATCTTTGATTTAGACTATATCTGCATCATAATATATAATTCTAGTTTCTTGTCAATTATTCATAAGCTTGGTAGATTGTATGGTTTGATAAGGAAGTCGCTATGGCATAAATTGATAAACATATTATCAAAAAGAATTATGAGGAATTTATTATGATTATGTATGTGAATAAGAACAAGCATAGGTTGTATGTTAATAAATAGAGAATGATTCATGATGTTTTATGATTCGGTAACAGTGGTATAAATTCAATGGATTAGCAAACTACATAATTTGAACCTTTCCTGTATTCTGGGCTTTGGCTCTAAACTAGGCCGCACACCCTAGTGGGCCATTCAACCACTGATGATCCTTTATTGGGCCCCAACCCAACCGAGTCCAAGCAGATCCACATGTTAAGTTATTTAATGTAGTAATGATGTATATGTATAAGGGTCGTGGGCCGGAGGTTTGGGTTATTCGTTGGGCCGCATATAATTGTTGGTACACTATTAAGGTTGGCATGTTTTGTAGATAACATATAGGTGATCAGTAAATTGTGAAGCACATCAACTGTTATGGGATTTCGGGTTGTAATTATAATATGAAAGATTATTATATGAAGCATGTATTGCATGAATTTGATTGACTATTTATGTGATGCATGATGATTCCTTAGGCACATTTTGGTGATGTAGATTGTATGTGAAACCTTACCAACATGTACTGATTGTGTATACGTGCATAACTATAGGACTTGACTGATTACTTGTGTGCACATACTTTAGCATACCGAGCAAACCAAGGTGAGTTCACACTCTAGCCAAGGCATGGGATTCCCAAGGGTTGGGAATGGGATTGAATAACTACTCGTACTATCATTACTATTAAACTACTTTTTACTGTCCTCGGATTGAAGGGCACGTACGTAAAACCTACGTACACAACGGTAACTACAAACTTGCGTATTCCCCATACAACAGGATACGTACTACCATAAGACCATCAACTCTATCATTTGAAGTCCCTCATTTATCGACTTAATCGCCGAGGCCTATGGCGAGCGGGTCATTAGTTAATAGCGCTATTTGGTTTAACAAACCTCACACCGTGCCAGTCGGACGGGCGTGTACTAATGGACTATGGGCAAAGGGTCAATGCTGATAGACATTGACTTAGGGCACCTCTTACATTTTCGTGGCAGTCGATACACGTGGTCTAGTAACACATGGGAAGCCCCCACTAATCTTCGCAAACATGTCTGGGAGACTGCGATACGAATTAATACGATACATGATTTACAAAATGAACATATGATTTACGAAATGAATGCTATAACTAAACAACCAACTGTGAACTCGCTCAACTTTGTTGTTGATTCGTTGCTACATGCCTTGCAGGTTGTTAGGTACTCATGGAGCTTGCACAGGGAGGCGCAGTCGTTGTGGGACATGGTATTATGTGCCATGTTAGAAACATTGCTTTATTTCATACTTAATACTTACATTGGGTTTTACAATTATGCTTCCGCTAAACACTTAACTACGTTTTTGATTTGAAACACCTTTCATATTGTGTGGTTGAATTTTACTTATTACTTGTTATGATCAATTTGATTGGTGGCTTGATCCTGGTCAGTCACGCCTCCAAGCGGTGATACTCCGCGTGTGGATTTTGGGGGTGTGACAGTGGAACCTTGAATGACTTCAACTACGGAACCTAAACGCGTATGAGCTTGCAGCTCACCATCGACTCTAAGTACTGAAGGAAGAAATTTTCAAGCTGGGTCCATGCGGGGCATGGAAGAGCAACTTTCGGCAAGCCGGATGATATCCGCCACTTCATAGAACGAATATGGATCCCACTATACGGCAATCGTAGGGAGCTTGTGTTGAGCGAAGCGCACCAGCCTCGATATTCTAGTCATCCGGATTTTGATACATTAGGAACTAAGGATCTTGTACTGCCAACTGGGCTTGAAGGCCTACACCGCGAAGCATGCGAACGACGTTTGACTTGCACGAAATTCAAGGTGGAACGTCAGAAACCTTCTGGTTTGCGTCAGTAATCAGAAACACCTATTTGGAGATTGGAACAGACAGCCATGGATTTTGTCACTGGCCTACCTAAGTCTCATAACGGAAACAATATCACCTGGGTGATCGTTGATTGTCTCACGTTACTAGCACTTTTTCTTTCAATTAAGGAAACTGACGAGTCTTCACAGCTGTGAATGTTCCTCTGAGAGAGGCGGCTTTTACTTTTGATTTTGAACTATACCTGATTTATGACCGGCAATACACAACACCCTTGGCTCACGTCTACACATGATCATTACTTATCACTGTAGGACAACCGGACGGAGCAACGAACTATCTTGGCACACGAAGACATGCTGTGAGCATGTGCGTGGTAGACTTTAGTAAACATTTGGAAGGACATTTATCTTTGGGTAAGTTCTATTGCAGCAGTCACCATTCTAGTATTCAGACAGCTCTGGTTGGGGCATTGCGTGGATGGTAATACCAATCTTCTTGTTGGACTAAGGTGATGGACAACTTAATTACGAGTCCAGGACTTGTACTCGAAACTCTTGGGAAGGTTGTTTGGATTGGGAATCGGTTGGCGGCAACGCGTGGCCGTCAAGAAAGCTGATAAGCTTAGGAAGCGCTGGAAGATCGTTGTAGGTGATCATATCATGTTGAAAGTCTCACCCTGGGAGGGTGCGGTGCGTTTCGGGAGGCATGGCAAGCTTAATTCACGTCGCAATGGGCCATTCAGAAATCTGGAAAGAATCGGCAACGTGGTCTACAAACTCGGGTTAGCTGACGAATTAGGTAATGCTCACGATGTCATTTATGTCTCGAACTTGAAGAATCGCTTGTTCGATGAAACACTTGTGATACCCTTGTTGAGGAACCCATTATTAACACAACCGAATTTCAATCGTGGGAGTTCGTTGGAACTCAAGACATGGACCGGAGTTCACGTGGGAACATAAAGATTAGATAAAGCTCTAGTATCCTCGATTGCCTAAACGGTTGAAGCAACTCCTGATGTCACTAGCGAATTTCGGGACGAAATTCCCTTTCAAGTTGGGGATGATGTGGTACCCCGCGGAAAAAAAAATTCACAGTCATCCTGATCTAACACCTCGCCGCTTTTGGATTACTTTCGGTTTGCTTATCAAATTTCGGGACGAAATTTCTTTCAAGTTGGGGATGATGTGACAACCCGTACTTTTATGGTTAGCGCCGCTTGACCTCGTAACATCTAGCTCGTAACGTTACCATACCATGCTTGCTATGTCACATTAGTGGTTACATTGTGTTGTTACGTGTTTGCATGTTATAAAATCCTAAACCCCACCCCGCTCTCGGTTCGCAGCCCAACACTTCGAGGCCCAGGACTTAGGCCGGTGTGCATAAGGGGCAGCACACTTACTGTTCGGGCCAGTCTCACAAAACGAGGCCCAAGTGGGTCTGCCTCTTTTATCCGATTTCCCCCACACAATTGGGCACACCTAGCATGAAATGTCATAAAATCATGTACTATAATGTACTAACGAACATAGCAGTATATGATGTTAAAACAGGAAAGCATGAAAGTAACAAGTAGGCACATGTGTTCCACCCCAAAACAGTTTGGAAAACAGTAAAAGAGGGGTCTATGTACTCACCTGGGATTGCTCAGTAGTCCTTGAGTAACAACTAAACAATGCTAGAGATCGCGGATATCAAACGGCACCTAGTATAGGTAGCTACATTAATAAACCGGACCTAAATTGGAAGATCGGGTAGCATTAGGGTTTGTAAACCAAACGAGTGTAGAGACTCGTGTCTTTTGGTTTAACAAAGCCTACATACTAAATGAAACTTAACCTAAGTGTCTACGACCCATTACGACCCGTTTAGGTAGCTTATGCTACTTTAACGCGTCGTTAGTGTGAAACGCGTTCAGACCGCCTAACTAGCCCTATGACAAGTGTTATATGCCTAAACATATTACATAATCAGTTATGTGACAAAGGTTTAGGTTACATATGCTTAATTACCAATTATACATGAAAAGGGTATTCTGGTAATTTACCTAAGGCATATAAACTACCTATCATACAACTACTTAAACGATGTGACCATAGGGTATAACCTCGGAAGGTTATTCCCTACCTACTATGGTCACCTAATGTGTTTGGTCGGATCCTAAAGATCGACCAAACTGGGTCGGGTTCGAGGTATAAGCGATTTATTAGATCGCTTACCCTACGACCCTAGACAACGTGGTAATCAGTAGGCATAGTCCCAAGGGACTATGACCATCGTGATTACAATCACGTTGCGAAGTTCTAGCGAACTTCGCATTGACCATTACTGGTCAACGCTGAAAGTCAAACAAAGTTTGACTTTCTGACTCGAAAAGCAGTAAAAATAAGGAAAAGAACGAAAGAATACTTACAAAGGGTCCCCGATTGCTAACCCAGATCAAAATAGCTCAGGTATGAAACGAAGGTTCCAACTTAGAGCCCAAATGATCAGATTTGTGGGTTTCTAAGCCAAAGGGGGTGGGTATTTATAGAAAAAGGTAGAGCCGCTAGGATCGTTTCTTGAATATCGTGCCACGATCCGAGCCGTACACTTGTCACAAAGGTTATGGAGCCACATATGCTCCTTAACTTTGTGACACATCAACTTAAAACATGTGGTTAAGGATTAATCAGCTGAAATCTGATTGCAAATACACTTAATCTGGTCAGGTTAGGCAGTCGCGTAGCGCTAGTGCAAAGGCACTATGCAGTCGCGCTACGCTAGCACCCCCCTGTTTCAGAAATGTTTCAAAA
>JARYGA010035737.1:0-21940 GCA_030545235.1 Helianthus tuberosus | reverse complement strand
ACATCTCACAATTCACTAACATATCGAAATCAATCGTGGTATCAACCTGCAACTGTCGGAACAGTTCCGGTCGCCGGAATTACATCGTTCCGCCGTTTTCTTCGAAATCGGTTCGTTTTTATTACCTCAGTTTGTTCAGTTATGATTATACTTTGATCCCCTAAAATTAATTTACATAAAACGAAGAAATTCCCCGTCAATTTGCAGGTTTGACCTTCGGGTTGACTTTGACCCGGCCTGTTGGGGAAGATAACCTGAACCGGAGACCCGGGTTCGAACCCGGGCACCTCCAATTCGTTTTTTTTTTATTTTACATATGTCATAAACTGATAATTTATTTTTACATTATTGTTGATCACTATTACATTTATTAAAAATATAAAAACTGTTATTTTGTTTATAAAACTATTTTATTTAAATTAAAAGAGTTTTAATTTTTAAAATTCATAATAAATCGATTTTAATTATTTAAAATCTAAAAATTTCAGTATAATTATTTTAAATACTAACCTTTACAAAAATAATATTCTTGCTGATATTTAATATAATTTTGATATTTATATAAATAAAACAGTATTTACACTTAAAAGTATAGTTTAATTTAATATATTTAAATTAAATAACTATATAATTTTTGTCCGAAATTATTTTTATGATATTATATGCATTATTCTGAGTTTATATAAATTTAGTTACTATTCAATCATTTACAGACTATTTTACATAGTTAAATCAGTTAAATCACTTATTTATGTAATTAAATTTAATTAGATTAAATTAAATAACTATATATAATTTTTGCCTGAAAATACTTTTGTAATAAAATAAGCACTTTTCTGAGTTTGTTAAAATTCAGAAACTGATTTATTTATGTTACTAATTTATTTAGACAATTAAACTTTATAAACTTGTTTACAGATATTTAACTTTTTAATTCCATTTTGTTTATATAAAATTATTCCAAGGCCCTAATAATTACTGTAAATCAGTAATATTTCCTGTTAATAATTAAAAATGTTATTTTTAATTATTCTGATTTATACTAATTATTTAGACAATTATCATGTTATTTCATTTTGAAACTATAAATAATTGTGTATTTTAAAAATATATATATTCTGCCATAGTAGTTATTTCAAAACTGAAATATTTATATTCCATAATTTAAAAATGTCATTATAATTATCTTGGCTTAAATTAATTATTTAGATAATTAATTATATATATATATACATTTTGAGTTAAATATATATATATATATATATATATATATATTTGCTTGTTTTAATTATACAAATATTATTTCTATATCCAGTATTTGTATAACTTAATTATTTGTGTAAAATATATTTTCTTAAATAATCCCTTAAATTATAACCATACTCCCTTGTCTTCCCCAAACAGGATTATTTAAACCCGTAGTTACTGTCCTAGTCAAACCATACAAACACGTTAGACATAGTTTCATGTTTATACAGTTGCACATTTACCCATCTGTTGATGCCAAATTTCCGTGTTTCGTGCATGTTCAAATACAACTAGAGTGACGTGGAAATCTTGTTCCCGCAAAACTCTTACCCGTTTACTTGTTTGGAAATTATTCGCAAACAAGGTGAGTTCATAGTTCCCATTTTCTTTTACAATATTTTTGGGATGAAACATATGAAATAATGTGATACAAATAAATTTTCATTTTGTGGCTATCTTGATTGTTTCTTGCAATTGCTTGATACTTGTTGCTTAACACCTACATTCATTAACTCCGTACAAGCCCAGCGGTAATATTATAGCGCTATAGGTGTGACGCCCCATCCTAACTTCCCGTTCACCATTTGGATGATAGATCCGTGTTTACATCTACAAGGTTTGAATGTTCCACCAAGCATACTTGTATTACTCATTTTGCTAAGATATATCAAATGCCATATTGTTAAACATTTCCTTTCATTATCACATTATTTATTTTATTACCAAACTAACCAAAACCTATGAATTCACTCAACCGTTTTTTGACCCAAATTGTTTTTAACATATGTTTCAGGTGAAAATGTTTGAAGTTAGCCCTTGCAAGGATCACATAGGATTGCTCAAGACAAGTGCTTTAGCTTAAATAAAAACAAAGACTTTTATGAACAATGTGTTGTATTTGTTTTGTACTAGTTTGGATGTGAATGCAATCCTATCAACCAACTTAATTATATTTCAACTTTAATTTAATCACCATGTGCTTATATGCATTCTACCAAGTTTCGTGATGCCCTCGACGTTCCGCCTCCGGTCAGGGTGTCACAATAGAGGTTTTATCCGACCCAGTTCTTCGCCTTGGGGAGCCCCAGTGTTGTTTGTAAAGAAGAAGGACGGATCTTTCCGTATGTGTATCGATTATAGAGAACTCAACAAGGTGACAGTCAAGAACCGCAACCCTTTACCGCGTATTGACGACTTGTTTGACCAGCTGCAAGGGTCAAGTTTTTACTCAAAGATCGATTTAAGATCGGGATATCATCATATGAGAGTCCGAGGGGAGGATGTTCCTAAAACAGCATTTAGAACGCGGTACGGACATTATGAGTTTTTGGTTATGCCGTTCAGGTTGACTAACGCACCAGGGGTGTTCATGGACCTTATGAATCGTGTGTGCAAGCCGTATCTTGACGACTTCATTATAGTATTCATCGACAACATTTTGATCTACTCGAAGAGTAAGGAGGACCACGAGCGACACTTACGTCTGATTTTGGAGCTCCTGAGGAAGGAGCAACTCTACGCGAAATTTTCTAAGTGTGATTTCCGGCTACGAGAAGTACACTTTCTTGGACACATCATGAACGAATCGGGAAAACACGTGAATCCTGCAAAGATTGATGCTATCAGGAGTTGGGTGGCACCAAAGAATCCATCGAAGGTGCGGCAATTTCTTGGTCTCGCTGGGTATTATCGGAGGTTTATTAAGGATTTCTCGAAGATCGCTTAACCTCTTACCTCGTTAACACAGAAAGGCATTGTATATTCTTGGGGAGACAAGCAGGAGGATGCTTTCCAACTTTTGAAACAGAAACTCTGTAGTGCACCGATTTTGTCTCTACCTGAAGGTACCGAGGATTTTGTGGTTTATTGTGATGTTTCCATTCAGGGTCTTGGTTGTGTGCTAATGCAACGTAACAAGGTGATAGCCTATGCTTCTTGACAACTGAAGGTTCATGAGAAGAATTACACTACCCACGACTTGGAGTTAGGGGCCGTGGTTTTCGCGTTGAAAATCTGGAGGCATTACCTGTACGGTACCAAATGCACCATCTACACCGATCACAGGAGCCTTCAGTATATTTTCGACCAGAAGGAATTGAATATGCGACAGCGTCGCTGGGTAGAACTGTTGAACGACTACAAATGTGCCATCAAGTTTCATCCTGGTAAAGCTAACGTTGTAGCTGACGCCCTTAGTCGAAAGGAGACGAAACCCAAGCGGGTGCGAGCCTTACAGCTCACTGTTCACTCGAATCTTCCTGATCAGATCCGTTCGGCTCAGACAGAAGCGTTGAAGGAAGAAAACTACGAAGCTGAATATTTACGGGGCATGGAAAAACGACTTATAAAGAGATCTGATGGTATTCTCTATTGCATGGAACGGATATGGATCCCCTTGTTCGGTAACCTTAGATAGCTTGTGATGGACGAAGCGCACAAGTCTCGGTACTCTATCCACCCAGGTTCTGATAAGATGTATCAGGACCTCAAAGTCTTGTATTAGTAGCCGAAGATGAAAGCTCACATCGCGACGTACGTGAGTAAGTGTTTGACTTGTGCGAAAGTCAAGGTAGAGTATCAGAAACCCTCAGGCTTGCTTCAACAACCAGAAATACCTATGTGGAAATGGGAGCAGATTGCTATGGATTTCGTCACTGGTTTACCAAGAACTCAAAACGGGAACGACACCATTTGGGTGATTGTCGATCGTCTCACGAAGTCAGCACACTTTCTAGCAATCAAGGAAACGGATAAGTTCTCACAACTTGCAGCTGTTTATCTGAAGGAAGTGGTTTCTAGGCACGGGGTGCCAACCTCTATTATCTCTGACCGTGATCCGCGTTTCATCTCTGATTTGTGGCAGTCTATGCACAAATCATTTGGCTCACGTCTCGACATGAGCACTGCTTATCACCCACAGACGGATGGTCAAAGCGAACGAACCATCCAGACACTTGAGAATATGTTACGAGCGTGTGTGATTGATTTTGGAAAGGGTTGGGAGAAACACTTGCCTCTGATAGAGTTTTCTTACAACAATAGCTAACATACTAGCATTCAGGCAGCTCCATTCGAAGCATTGTATGGACGGAAATGTCGTTCACCTCTCTGTTGGGCTGAGGTGGGTGACAGCCAGATTACAGGCCTGGAACTTGTACTTGAAACCTCTGAGAAAATTGTTCAGATCAGGAACCGTATGGCGGTAGCGCGTGATCGTCAGAAAAGCAACGCCGATAAGCGTAGAAAACCGTTGGAGTTCGCAGTTAATGATCGTGTTATGTTAAAGGTCTCACCCTGGAAGGGTATGGTGCGTTTTGGAAAACGAGGCAAGTTAAACCCTCGTTATGTAGGGTCATTCAAAATTTTGAAACGTATCAGTAAAGTTGCCTACAAGCTAGAGTTACCAGCGGAGTTGGGTAACGTTCACGATGTTTTCCACGTGTCGCAGTTAAAGAAGTGCTTGTCTGATGAAACCCTTGTGGTACCGTTTCAAGAGCTGAAAATCGACGACAAGTTGCAGTTTGTCGAAGAACCAATAGAAATTATGGACTGGGAGGTCAAGGTTCGTAAGCATAGCCAAATCCCCATCGTGAGAGTTCGTTGGAACTCAAGACGTGGACCGGAGTTCACATGGGAACGCGAGGATCAGATGAAGCTCAAGTACCCACATTTATTCCCAGATGACAAGTCCAAGTCTGACAAACCCAAGTCTGGCACAACTAGTGAATTTCGGGATGAAATTCCCATTCAAGTTGGGGATGATGTGGCACCTGCAGAAAATCCACAGTCATCCAGAGCTAACATCGTGCTGTTCTGGTTTGCTTATCAAATTCCGGGACGAAATTTCTTTCAAGTTGGGGATGATGTGACAACCCGAGTTTCCAAGGTCCTTACTCGACACGTTATTTGTTTCGCATAGTGTTTTCGTAATTCGTTTGCATTGTAACTTGTACATGTTTGATATGTAATTGGTGTATGGTATTATAGTTTAAATAAATATTGGAATGGTTAACTGATATGTTATGGTTGTCACCTAAAGATAGGCGACGGTATTGTATTATGACTAAACGCAAGCAAACTCGCGTTAGGGTCCTAGGAAGGTTATAGACTAGGTCAAAGCATTACTAATAACCTAATTCCCTATAACCGTGAGCTCTGATACCAACTTTTCTGTCACACCCCGACCGCGTTAAAACATCAAACCGTGGCGGAAACGTCGGGGAGTGTTGTAACAAAATCATTGTTTCACAACACATGGATTAAAGTCATGTTTTATTGAATGAAGTTTATTACATTGTATTGAAATTAGAAACAAAACATGAACAAATTGACTTTCATTGTTATTAAGTCACTAAGGCCTCGTCCATTCCTATATGAGCAAGTATCAATATCATCATCAATCATCATCAACTATGGTGTGACAAGCCGAGTTTCCAAGGTCCTTACTCGATACGTTATTCGTTTCGCATAGTGTTTTCGTAATTCGTTTGCGTTGTAACTTGTACATGTTTGATATGTAATTGGTGTATGGTATTATAGTTTAATTAAATATTGGAATGGTTAACTGTTTAAGTTTATAACTTAACACTTGGGACTTTCGCTAACACCCTCACTTGACGAAACACTTAGTGTTTCGTCATATGCATCACGACGAATAATAGGTGGCCTCGAGGAAAGATGTGTTTCGCCAAACATGGGCTTCGGCCCAGTGTGTGCACGGTCCAACCGTCACAGTTATATTGTAAATATAAGTGTTGCAACTAGAGGACGTAAACACAGAAACCCTAAGCGCCCTCTCTTACTCTCACGGCGATCGGCGACAGAAAACAACCCCCCTTTTCGAAGCTGTACTCTCGAACGCCACTTTTCACCTTTTTTTTGGGTTAGTAATGTTATTGTTCGTGTTGAGTCTGTTGGTTGTATTTAATTATGTGCAATGTGTTAATGTGTTACATGTGCATCACTTGTTAAACATAATTAGATTGGATTGGAATCGGTTAGGGTTCTTGAGATCTAAGTGATAGTTGTACGCATGGTTATGACTGTTCTTGTGTGATTTAATTACTCAACTAGATGACTGTGCTTAATTGATATTATGTGATTAATCACCGGGTCTGATTTGAGTGGTTAGATTAGATGTTAACCTAGATCAATGACTGCACGATGAACGATATGTTTGGGTAGATTGGATAACGGTTATAGATAATGATAATGATGATGCGATGAAACTGTTAGGGTTTGTAGGCTAAGTTCTTCACTCGAAACAGTGGTATTTCGCCACAACCCGTTCACGACGAAACACTGCCTGTGTTACCGACGAAAGACAGGTGATTCGCCGTAGGGGTGTTTCGCTGAGAAGCTTTGCATGGGCAGTAGGTTATGATGTTTATTGCATGTGTAATAAAAGATGATTTGGTTAATGGAACCCTGTTGCTGTATGTTAATGATAACTAACTAGAACTGAGGAAACATAATTTGGTCACTATGAATGACACAATTGGTTGTCAAGTACTGTTAAGAAAACATACATATGAATTTCAGAGGTGTATGACTTCGAATAACTGTTATGTGTTATGTGTTGATTTGCGTTATTCACATGAGATGTGAACATGTATAGAACTGGGTATTTGGTATATGATATACGGTGACTTTGTGATAGTTGCAAACTGTGTACAAATACGTGGCTTACTGTGTACAACTACGTGACTCGTTTGATTGTGTAACTAATGTTGTTTGGTAACCACGGTAGGGTTTGGGTTGACCAACTGGACGGGTAATTAAAACATACCGAGCAAATCAAAGGTGAGTTCACTACTCTTGAGCATGTAAAAAGAAATAAATTAATAGGGTATACTCATAAAAATGCCAACATTGGCAAACTTACAAAACTATTTTTATGGTTCAGATTAGTTATTAGCCCATTACCATTAGGTTTAAATCTTTAATGAGCCCAATACTCAATTTCGTTAAGACCTAAGGGCTCGTTTTTTCGAGCTCGAACATGGTACATGAATTCTTAGGTCCGGCCCTGATTTTGGGGGTGTGACATATGGTGCCTGAAACATATGTGAAAATACGTCAGCATAAAAATGCCGGCGAGTACATAGGTTTTGTGAGAGTATCAGATTCATGGCTCGTTTACATGTCGCAATACCTTATTTAAAACCTTGTTTTGAAAAGTGTATAGTATTGCAACATGATTAACCAACTCAAATCAAGATGGTTATAACTTATGAAATCTCGTAGCCATGATTCTTAACCCAAAACATTTGTTTATATAAGCCCAGATTGTAAATCGTTTTTGTATTAGAACTTATTGTTAGAAAAACCTTGTAATATAACTTTGTTTTGATAACATTTGCCCAAGTGATCTAGATAATGCAACGATATATAATGTGTTAAAAGCACTTATATATAGGAAGTACCAGCGGCGTATCCACCATGCTTTTATCACATTACACCCGCCCCGTTACCTAATCACTTCCCTAACCCAACGGTTCAAACAGTTCCAAACGGTTCATGTAGGTCAATCAGTTCCAAACGGTTCGCAACAATCAGTTCCAAACGGTTCCTATAGCATTTGTTTAAAAGACTCGAAATCATTTAGCACATATGAATCACCCCAAAACAGTTTAAAACGATAAAAGAGGGGAACTATGTACTCACTTGAGGATGCTTAGAAGTCTTGAACAACAACCAAGCAAAGCTAGAGGGATCACGGAAATCAAACGGCACCTAATATAGGTAACTATGTTAATAAACCGGACTTAAATCGGAAGATCGGATAGGATGAGGTTTCGTAAACCAAATGAGTATTGGAACTCATGTGATATGGTTTAACAAAGCCTACATACTAAATTGAAACCTAACATAAGTGCTTACGACCCATTACGACTTGTTTAGGTAGCTTACGCTACTTTAACGCGTCGTTCGCATAAAACGCGTTCGGAACGTCTAACTAGTCCTATGACAAGTATTATACGCCTAAACATGTTTAAATATGTTGCATAATCAGTTAAGTGACAAAAGTTTAAGTTACATATGCTTAAATACCAATTATGCATGAAAAGGGCATTTTGGTCATTTTACCTAAGGCATATAAACAACCTATCATACAACTAATTAAACTAAGTGACCATAAGGTATAACCTAGGAATGTTATTTCCTATACATCTATGGTCACTAAACATGCTTAGCCGGATCCTAATGATCGACCAAACGGGTCGAGTTTGAAAGTCTAAGCGGTGGTTTAGACCGCTTGACTTTACGACTCTATATAAGCACTAAACTAAAAGTGACGAGTTAAACATGTTTGAACATGTTTAACTAAGTTAGAAAACAAGTTTTGATATCAAAACAAAGGGTTTTGATACCCAAGAATAGTTTGGTTGCAAAATACGCATAAACGCGCATTTTGACCGAAACTATGACTCGCCACTACACCTAATCAACGTGGTAATCAGTAGGTATAGTCACAAGGGACTACAACCATCGTGATTACACTCAAGTTGCGAAGTTCAAACGAACTTCGTGTTGACCATTGACAGGTCAAAGCAGAAAGTCAAACACTATTTGACTTTCATTCTTAGAAAGCAATAAAAGCATGAAAGAATATTCACAAAGGGTCCAAGTAAGGAAATCTTGATTCAATTTGTTCAGGTATGAAGTGTTAAACCCCAACTTAGAGCAAAATGAATCAGATTGTGAGTTGCAAGGATGAAATCTCATGGGTATTTATAGGAAATCCACAACCTTTAGGATCGTTCCTCGATAAACGAGCTTCAATCTTGGCCTTACACTTGGGCCCATGGTTTAGAATATAATGGGTACTCAAATACCAGTCCATAGAATCAAAAATCAGGGGTTAAAAACCATTGGAATAGGTGGTGTTGGCCAGATACAATGTTTCTGCACATCTGTTGGTCTGGGACTCCTTTACAGACCGTAAGAGGTCCCATACGGTCCGTAAAGACCCTAGGTGTTGTCAACAACTTTGCAAAATTGGCAGAACAGGGCCCTGTGATTGTCAGTGAACTGCATGAAAATGCTAGCAAATCTTCGGAAGAGTCCAGGACAGAATCGCCTAGAGGCATTTTCTGGTTCAAGTAGTTCAAATCTTGCGGACCAAAAGAATTCACCGGAAAAGATGGGCCTACGGCCATGTTTCAATGGTTTGATTCAATTGAAGTCACCTTGCGCCAGACTGGCTGTCCGGAAAACCTTTGCTTGGTTAACGCCACCGGCGTCTTCCAATCCTGAGCTCTAGATTGGTGGACTGCCGAGAGAAACAAACGAGGGAATGACGCAGCTTACGGGCTAACGTGGGACGAGTTGAAGGACATCATGATGCGTGAGTTTTGCCCTCCCCACGAGCTCCAAAAGTTGGAGGACGAATTCTGGCATATCAAGCAAGAAGGTGGCGACAACGTCGGTTTAACTGCTCGTTTCAAGCAGCTGAGTCTCATCTGTCCAGGTCAAGTTGCTACCCCTGAGATGACGATTAAGAAATACATCCGCGCTCTGCCAGACTGTGTTGCAGACTTTGTGCAAGCGGCAAAGACGGCAACTATTGAGGAAACCTATCTACTCGCCACTGAACTCAACGACAAGCGAGTCAAGAGTGGTTACTTCGACAAAGCCTCCGAGAATCTACATCAAGTTACCGTTGCTCCCACCGCTGAAACCGCCGCCGCATCATCTCAAGGTTTAAGGTCCTCCCGTCACAAGCGGAAGAACAACAAGAATTGTGCTGTCACCAACACCGCTCCGCTCCAAACTACTCCAGCTTCACCGCAAAACCAAAACCGCCAAGTAGCGGCACCAGCAACCAATGCACCTCCTGCATAGCGTGCATATACCGTTCCTCACCCGCTCTACCCTACCTGCACCTACCACCATGTGGTTGGAGTTGCGTGTAGATTCTGTGCCCACTGCAACATCTACGGGCATTTTACTACGAATGGCCGCACTAGTCCCCGACAAGCTCATGGTCAAGCTAAGCTCTCCTTCCTGCTCCCCAGGGCCAACAAGCAGCTCCTGCCCCCGCAGCCAACGCTCGAGCTTGCTACACGTGTGGTGATCCCAACCACTTTGCGAATATGTGCCCGAATAGTTGTGAAACAAGAGCCCCAACAGCAGCCTCAACACCAACAACATCAACAGTAGCAGCCTCAGCAACAGCAGCAAGCACCTCATGGACATGCTTTGAACATCAACGCCCGCCAGGCACATGCAGACAACAATGTGGTTAATGGTACGTTTCTTGTGAATGGTATTTATGCTTCGTGTTTGTTTGATACTGGAGCAGATAACTATTTTGTATCGTTTGAATTTGAAAAGCTCCTTAATCGTAAGCGTACCCATCTCCCCACAACGTTCGACGTTGAAGTTGCCACCGGAAGAACCATCGCCGTTAACTCCATTCTACGTGATTGTACGCTTGAACTCAACAATCACATCTTCCCTATCGACCTTATTCCGATGCAGCTCAGAAGTTTTGACATCATAGTAGGCATGGATTTCCTTCAGGGGAATCATGCTGAAATTGTATGCTTCGATAAGATGATTCGTTTTCTTCTTGCTAATGGTGATCAATTGTGTGTATACGGTGAAGTCGCATCGAAGAAACTCCAACTCATGTCGCGTGTCCAGGCTAGCAAGTATCTCCGCAAGGAATACCAAGCCTTCTTGGTGCACATTGTAGTAGCGAAGGAGGAAAAGAAAGGTGTAAAAGACGTTCCTGTCGTTTGTGAATTTCATATTGTTTTCCCTGGAGATCTACCTGGATTACCTCCAAGTCGTGATATCGACTTTCGTATCGACCTCATCCCTAGAGCCAATCCTGTCGCTAAAGCTCCCTATCGACTCGCCCAGTTAGAAATGCGGGAACTTTCGAGTCAACTCCAGGAATTACTTGAAAAAGGCTTTATTCACCCTAGCACCTCTCCTTGGGGTGCGCCTGTCCTTTTTGTCAAAAAGAAGGATGGATCGTTCCGGATGTGCATCGACTATAGGGAGTTGAATAAGCTTACAATCAAGAATCGCTATCCCTTGCCGCGTATCGATGATTTGTTTGATCAGTTACAAGGTGCTACGTGTTTCTCGAAAATCGATCTACGTTCAGGTTATCACCAGTTACGCATCCAAGAGGAAGATATACCCAAGACCGTTTTTCGCACTCGATATGGTCATTATGAGTTTGTCGTTATGCCTTTCGGTTTAACCAACGCACCCGCGGTTTTCATGGATCTGATGAATCCCGTGTGTAAACCCTATCTGGACCGCTTCGTCATCATGTTTATCGACAATATCCTGATCTATTCCAAGTCAAAAACCGAACACACGCATCATCTACGTTTGGTTCTTGAACTACTCCAAGGGAATTGACTCTATGCCAAAGTCCCCAAGTGTGAATTCTGGTTAGAGGAGGTTCAATTCCACGGTTATATTATAAATAGTTAAGGTATTCACGTCGACCCCGCAAAGATCGAAGCCGTTAAAAGCTGGGTTACACCAAAGAACCCGTTCGAAGTCTGTTCTTTTCTCGGACTAGCGGGCAATTATCGCCGATTTATCGAAGGATTCTCAAAAATCGTTGTGCCTCTCACCTCTCTCACGCAAAAAGAGAGGCCTTTTGTTTGGGGAACCGAACAAGAGACTGCTTTCCAAACTCTCAAGCTTATGCTCTGCAATGCCCCCGTACTTGCTTTACCCAAAGGAGACGATGACTTCATAGTCTACTGTGATGCCTCAAACCTTGGTCTCGGCTGTGTGCTTATGCAACGGGACAAGGTTATAGCTTACGCGTCTCGTCAGCTCAAGATCTATGAGAAGAACTATATAACCCACGACCTTGAGCTCGGTGCAGTTATTTTTGCGCTAAAGATTTGGCGACACTACCTTTATGGTACCAAGTGTACGGTCTTCACCGACCATAAGAGCCTACAACACATCTTGAGCCAGAAAGAACTTAATATGTGCCAACGACGATGGGTTGAACTTCTTAACGATTACGACTGTGATATTCGTTATCATCCTGGTAAGGCTAATGTCGTTGCTGACACTCTCAGCCGACGAAGCTATTTGCATAATACTTCCGCCCAGCACAATCTCGAAGCTCTCATTCGTGATGCTCAACATGCTTGTTTTACCGAGCATACCTTGAAAAAGGAAAGAATTACGCATGATGGCGCCCAATTTGTGAATAAACCGAACGGTATATTTCATTACCTGGACCGAATTTGGATTCCCAAGCGTACCAACTTGCAACAAATCTTGCTAGACGAAGCCCACAAGTCTCGCTATTCCATCCATCCGGGTGCCGACAAGATGTACCACGACCTTCGTCAACGGTACTGGTGGCCTGGGATGAAGAGGGATATCGCTATCTACGTTTCGAAGTGCCTGACTTGTTCGAAAGTCAAGGCCGAACAACAAAGACCTTCTGGCTTACTCGTCCAACCAGAGATCCCTATGTGGAAATGGGAGAGTATAGCTATGGACTTCATAATGAAACTCCTGCGCACGCCATCAAGTCACGACAGCATCTGGGTTGTCGTTGACTGTTTGACTAAATCCGCTCATCTTCTGCCAATACGAGAAGACTATAAGGTGGAACAATTAACCTGAATCTACACCGACGAAATCATTTGTCGACATGGGACACCTCGTGACATCATCTCTGACCGCGATAGTCGGTTTACCTCGCGTCTTTGGGAAACGTTTCAATCCGCTCTCGGTACTACTCTTAATCCAAGTACCGCTTTCCATCCCCAAACCGATGGTCAGACTGAGAGAACGATTCGAACCCTTGAAGACATGCTTTGCTCGTGTGTCAAAGATTTCGGTGGTAATTGGGACGCGCACTTACCTTTAGTCAAATTCTCGTACAATAACAGTTATCACTCGAGTATTCAAATGGCACCTTTTGAGGCATTATACGAAAGAAAATGTCGATCGCCTATTGTATGGCACGAGATCGGAGACGCACAAATTACCGGTCCTGAGCTGTTGCAAGAAACGACTGACAAAATCCTCCAGATTCGAGACAATCTACTGAAAGCTTGGAGCCGTCCGAAAAGTTACGGCGATAGACGCCGCAAGCCCCTTGAATTTGACGTTGGCGATCACGTACTCCTGAAGGTTGCACCTTGGAAGGGGGTGATCAGATTCGGCAAGAAAGGAAAGCTCGCGCCTCGATATGTGGGTCCCTTTAAGATTCTGGAGAGAATTGGCAAAGTGGCCTACAAACTAGAACTACCGGAGGAACTGAGTAATGTCCACCTGACTTTTCACGTTTCGAACCTCAGAAAATGTCTAGCCGACCAAGAGTTACATGTTCCTCTTGAGGATCTGCAAGTGGACGAAACATTACACTTCATGGAAAAGCCTGTCGAGATCATGGGCCGAGAGACCAAGGTACTCCGACGCTCATGCATTCCCATTGTGAAGGTTCACTGGAAAGGCAAACGCGGCACCGAGTTCACCTGGGAACTCGAAAGTGACATGAAGGCGAAGTACCCGCAACTGTTTGTTACGCCTACTTCTTAAATTTCGGGACAAAATTTCCTCAACTGGGGGAGGCTGTAACACCCCGTGTTTTGAAGTCAAAGTCAAGGTCAAAGCCAAAGGAAGAAAAGATTGCTAATTGCGATCTGCCACTCCTTGCTTAACGACCGATCGCGCGACTTGACTTGTAATCAACTTCTTTTAATTGTTTTACGTTAGTTGTATTATGTGGAGTATATATAAATATCGCAGTTTATTCGATCTATGTTAATCGCCGGTAATCGCCCTACGACTGTGAATGATAGGAATTAACAATGCGATATTGTTTTACGTGTGTGTGCTATTTATGTGTTACATGTGTGTGCTTATGTTTATGTTTGAGGTGTAAACGCAATCGCAACTCTATCTCATCGCAATCTCAAATCGCAACACGAAACTCTTTGTGGTTTGTTTAGGTTTATGACTGTGTGTTAGTTAGGTTATTTGTGTAACTATTGGTTAATACGATCGCATCGCTCACTCAAAACGCATCACAACGCTTAACGCATGAAACGAAAACACGAAAATCAACTCGCAAGTGAGCAGTCGATTGAATGACCATTCGAACGAATGGTCATCCGAACGGATGACCATCCGATCGGGTGGCCATCTGATCCGTCACCTGCGCGCACCTTTCCTCTTTGGGAAACCCTATAAATACCCCCAATGTCACATCATTTGTGATGTGACAGCTCTCTCACTCGAACCAGCCGCTCAAGCTCTCTTTTCTCTCGATTTCTCCCAATTCTTGTAAGTTTCTAACCTAATCCTTGTACTTTCTTGATCTACACATGATTCTTCATCTTTTTCACCGTTAAATCTTCACTTTTAACCATGAAATCACCGGATTTGAGGTGTTCTAGGGTGATGTCATCATGGAGTTCTTATGAACTTCAAAGTTGATATCATTCCACCAAGAATAATTCAGGTCTAAAGTATTTCAACACGATTTAACACTGATTTCACCTAAAATCTAAACATTTTCAAGGTGTAAAGGATTGAAAGATGGTTTCTAACTTTCTTTCAACTCTTTTATACTCAATGCCTTCAAAACCGATAGAATCGGATCTCATTCAGGCCTTCTACTCATATTCTAGTAAAAGGTCGGGTCTGGAGGCTGATTTCCATCGAAAGAGACAACCAACTTCGGGTTGAACATGAACAACCGTCAAGGACAGTTGACTGGTCAGATTGGGGTGATTCCTGTCCGATCGGATAGCTTGGACCCGATGGAGTTCTTGTTGTTTAACGCATTGTCATACAGTCTCGATCAAACTTTCAAACTTAGCAATTTTCCAAATGAACCCGTCTCGGAACGGACCGCCATCCGATCGGATCACCATCCGATCGGATAGCCATCCGAACGGATGATAGGTGACTTTCTTTGAGAGATGTCTCCTGGACGGATCGCCATCCAATCGAACGGAAGTTCGATCGAACGACCTGAAGGGTAGAGATACTTCTCTGTTTTCAAAATGCTACAACGAAAACTTCAGAGTTCATACACAAACACATCCATCCCGAGCGAGTGGCCAACCGACCGAATAGCCAACTGATCGGATCACCATCCGATCAGATAGCCATCTGATCGGATGACGCTTCGACACTTCTTAACTTTGCATCATCTTACGCACTATTCATTCTCTTATGCTATCATAACTGTTCAGGCTAATCGCTCTCTAGCGCTCCCTTCAATCCATCATCTCTGTGAGTATACTTGAACCCTTTATCCCTTAATGCACTTTTGGGTGTTACATACGTTACTTATATCAAATCACATCACATCAACACACAACGCAAATGTAACAACCCGCACTTTCATGCATTGTTACTCTCGCTATACTCGTTACGCCTAGCACCAGAGATTCGGGATCATAATGTAACTATATCACATACTACGCTATCTCAACGCTATTTTCGCATATCACATCGCATAATACATCTCATATTACATCACAACGCAAACCTTAACGCTAACGATGACATTACGCGTGAGTACTACCCTATTGGTCATCGTGACGATGATGGCAATACGAGTGAGTAGTACCCCGTCGATCATTGTGGCAGAACGCAACGCAAACTTGAAAATGTGAATACGTACATACGACCCTTGATGATTAATTATAATATATATATATATATATATATATATATATATATATATATATATATGGAAATGTGGGAACAAACTATCGCAACGTGCAACGCTCAAAACGAAAAGTCGGAAAACCAACACGCCAAAGCCCCTCGATCGAATGACCATTCGATCGAATGGCCATCCGAACGGCTTGCCATCCGATGGAAGTGCCATTCGATCCATTGCACTCCCTTGCCTTCTCCCCTCTTCACCTATAAATAGCACTTGTCACATCACTGTTCAAGTGATGTGACAGCTCTCGTTCGACCAGCACAATTTTGGGCTATTTTCTCTCGATTCCTTGCGATTCTTGTAAGTTTCTACCTCAAATCTTGTACTTCTATGATCTACACACACTTATTCATCTTTTCACCATCAAATCTTACATTTTCACCATGAAATCACCCGATTTGGGGTTGATTAGAGTTGATGTTCACTTGCTGCCGTCATCTGATCGGCGATAACCCGAATCTAAGTGATCTTCATAGTTTTCTTCAAAGCTTAATGAAGATTTCATGTTATTTCATCTATTTCTTTCAACTCTTTTACTCAAAACCGTTAGAATCTAAGCTAGTTCAGGTCCCCTACTCATTCTATAGTGGGGAATCGGTCTGAGAATGGACTCTACCGGAGAGATGACCGGGTAACGGGTTAAACATGAACAACCGTCAAGAACAGTTAACTGATCAGACGGGGTAATTCATATCCGATCGGACGACTTGGACTTGGTGGTGTTCCGTTGTTCAGCACGTTGTCAAACGACTCGATCAAACCACAAACTTTTCAAATTCAACAAAATATTCAAGTTTCAAAACGAACCAGTCATGAGACAGATTGCCATCCGATCGGATAGGCATCCAATCGGATGACAGGTAACTTTCTCTGAGAATGTCTCCTGGACGGATCGCCATCCGATCGAACGACAGTTCGATCGAAGGACCTGAAAGGTAGAGATACTTCTCTGTTTTCAAAATGCTACAACAAAAACTTCAAAGTTAATACACAAACACATCCATCCCAAATGAATGTCGATCTGAACGAATGGCCATCCGAACGGATTGACATCTGATCGATTGACCATCCGATCGAATTACCATCCGATCGGATTAGCATTTGTCACCTGTTCACTTCACACCGTTTAACGCATAGTTCATCGCTCACGCTATCGCTCCATGATCAGGCTGAAACATATGCGCTCTCAATCAACCCAACCAAGTTGTGCTTACTTGCTGAGCACCTACTGTGAGTATACTTGAACCCTTTTTGCTTATCGCACTTTTGGGTGTAACATACGTTTCTATCAAATCAAACACATCTAACGCTTGAACTATTTATCACTTACGAATGACCAACGTGCATAGTTATACGTGAATACTAGTTACATATGTGCTAGGACTTATACTCGCGACGTCCCACCACGACTAGTATAGTACTATTGCGCCCGACGGGGTCTAGTTAGCAATTGCAATCGCAGCTCAAGGACTTAGTTGGTAGTATCGGTTTTGTGAGTATATATGTCATGTATTCCGTTTATGTATGTAGGAATTCGCAGTAATTTTAATCTATTACACTATTACATAACAAACCTGTATACTCGCCAATACTTTTGTATTGACTTTATTTTAACGTATGTTGCAGGTTTAATCGCAGGCTATCTTAATCAAGCTAGGAAGTCTAGAAACTCAACAAAAATCTAGGTTGTCGGATTTGTATTGTTCGAGAGAATAAGAAATATGTGACGACTTATGTGATTATAATTGTTTATTAGTATGGGATAATGAACGCATTAATTATCGTCGCAAAGTATTTGTTATGGATTGTGACACCTGGGTCACTGCAACCATCAAACAAATACCAAACCAATGAAATATTGTATTTCATACTTGGGATTTGTATAAATATGAGGATCATTTGCACATATCAATTTTTATTCAATTTCAAACTCTATATCACTTTCTGGAGAGTTATACGCAAACTGGTGCGTAAACGTAACCAGTTTAATGCGAAAAATACTACGGAACATCAACATATGCTTAACATACCTTAAATAACCCTTACATAACTTAGAAATAAGTTTTCAAGGCTTGGGTATGGCAAAAACAAGTTAATTCGCTTACAAGGACTAAACTTGACAAACTGCGAAAGTATGCCAATTTGGACTGTAACGAACATTCCGGAACATGACCATAAGTTAAACATACCATAAATATCCTTTACATAGCTTAGAAATAGGCTTTGAGGGATTCGGCGTGCTAAAATAAACTTTTGGGTCATTCAGGGACTAAAAGCGTCAAAAAGTGCACAAGTTTGCATTTTCGCGCATAACTTACGTTCTGAATACATCCGGACATCCAAAAATTTATGTAAGCACTAAAATATTTTATTTTAGTGTTTGGCTTGAGAAAAATCCATTCGTCGCGCAATTTGGATCGTTTTTCGCGCTTGTGCGCATTCCGTCGTAATTAAGCGATCATCGCGATCGTACCACCAAACGAACCAACATCCGGCATATTTTTTATCATGTTTCATGTCTACAATGTTTAGGCATCGTTTTAGGGCCTTAACATTGGCTTAACGGGCCTTAAACGTGTCGGAAATGGCTTAAATACGTAACAGGGACCAAAACTGTCATTTATGAAAGTTGGTTTCTGACCAGTCAGGCCAGGCGGCCCGCGTAAAACCAGGGCTATCCTTTACGCGGCCCGCATCAGACTCCCAGATCAGATAAGATCAATTAATCAGCAGATTACAGCTGTTAAGCTCCCAACCACTCACCCACACTTGCCCTTTCAGTTCATGAGAGGCCATTTTTAGTCACCACAACATTCCAACAAGTGTACGCACGAGATTCGATCACGTTATTCAAGAAACGATCTTAACGGTTCGAGAAACACTATAAATACCCAACCCCCCTTCCATTCAAAACCCACCAAATCTGATCAAAATGCTCTAAGTTGAGGCCTTTGCTTCATACCTGAGCTATTCGATCACGATTTGCTTGCGGGGACCCTTTGTAAGTGTTCCTTCGTTCTTTTATTGCTTTTCGAGTCCGAAAGTCAAACTATGTTTGACTTTCGGCGTTGACCAGTCAATGGTCAACGCGAAGTTCGTTTGAACTTCATAACGTGATCGTAATCACGATGGTTATAGTCCCTAGTGACTATACCTACTGATTACCACGTTATCTAGGCTCAGTGACGAGTCGTAGTTTCGGCCAAAATGCGCATTCTTGCGTATTTTGTAACCAAACTACTCTTAGGTATCAAAACCGTTTGTTTTGATACCAAACCTGTTTTCTAAACTTAGTTAAGCATGTTTAACATGCTTAGCTCGTCACTTTTAGTTTAGTTCTTATATAGGGTCGTAAGGTAAGCGATCTAAACAATCGCTTATACTTTCGAACCCGACCCGTTTGGTCGATCATTAGGATCCGACCAAACACATTAGGTGACCATAGTATATAGGGAATAACCTTCCGAGGTTATACCTTATGGTCACGACGTTTACTTAGTTGTATGATAGGTGGGTTATATGCCTTAGGTAAATTACCAAAATACCCCTTTGACACCAAAATTCATTTTAAGCATATGTAACATAACTTTTGGTATCTAAACTGATTTAGCAACAATATTAGACATGTTAAGGCATATTTTACTTATCATAGGGCTAGTTAGGCGTTCCGAACGCGTTTTACGCGAACGACGCGTTAAAGTAGCATAAGCTACCTAAACGGGTCGTAATGGGTCGTAAGCACTTAGGTTAGGTTTCATTTTAGTATGTAGGCATTGTTAAACCATACTACATGAGTTCCCATACTCATTTGGTTTACGAGCCCTCATTCTATCTGATCCTTCGACATAGGTCCGGTTTATTAACATAGTTACCTATACTAGGTGCTGTTTGATTCCGTGATCTCTAGCATTGCTTGGTGGTTATCTTAGGACTTCTGAGCAATCTCAAGTGAGTACATAGACCCCTCTTTTACTGTTTTCCAAACATTTTGGGGTGGAACACATGTGCCTACTTGTTACTTTCATGCTTTCCTGCTTTCACATCATATACTTGCTATATTCATTTGTACATTTATAGTACATGACTTCATTGTGTTTTATGCTATGTATGCCCATTGTGTGCGTACTTAGTACATTATTTTACATTACATTTTATGCTATGTATGCCCATTGTGTTTGTACTTAGTACATTATTTTACATTACATTCTATGCTATGTATGCCCATTGTGTGCGTACTTAGTACATTATTTTACATTACATTTTATGCTATGTATGCCCATTGTGTGCATACTTAGTACATTGTTTTACATTACATTACATGCTATGTATGTTCATCATACTTAGTACATTCGTTTCACATCACATGCTATGTATGTTCATCATACTTAGTACATTCGTTTCACATCACATGCTATGTATGTTCATCATACTTAGTACATTCGTTTCACATCACATGCTATGTATGTTTATCATACTTAGTACATTCATTATTCATTCACATGCTTACATTTTGATATGATATTTGGTTTGTTTTGATGGATCAATATACATTCATTAACACCGATCACACCGTTCGTTAGTAGGTAGTGGTACCATAGGAATTGACAACTCCCGTTCCGGACATCCTAGGTAGGTTTGGATGAAAGGAATGACCGAATTCGATATACATAACTTAGATAAACCTTTAATTTGTTTAAGGGTTTATCGCCACAGTCTTAAGGCTTGGATGTATGCATTCTCACAATACCGCATAGATGTTTATATCAGTATAGCATGCATTTGTTCCACAAAACATAGCTTTGATTTAAACCATGTTTTACTTTAATACTTTGTTTTTGTGCATATGGTTTAGTTGATATATTTCACTAGCCATACATATCATTTTGGTTACACATTACATGATTTACATTTGACACATAAACATTATTGACATTGGTTATACATTACATGACTTACATCTTGACATAAACATTTTGACATATTATTCAATAAGTTTGGCAATTGGTTTAAACATAGACATCTTACATTGTTGGTTTGGTTTGAGTAAGTGATTTAAGTAACGAGGCGTGTGTAATATGATACAAGCATGGTGGATACGCCGCTGGTACTTCCTATATATAAGTGTTTGTATGATATCACATGTTGTAGCGTTATTTGAATCATTTCAATTTGAGACATATAATATTTTATACAAATAACATACTTTTCACAAGACATTGTTTTACAAAACAACTTATCTTATACAAACTCATTTTACTTGGTTATTCATTTAACCATACATTATTTTCTTACTTATACACATCATCTGATCTTATTGCTTTTCAAATGATTTACAAAACAAAGCAAACTACAAGGTTCATGACTAAACATTTTCTTAAACATAAGTCATGAATCTCATTTTCACAAAACCTATGTATCTCACATGCATTTTTATGCTGACGTACCTATTTTCACATGTGTTTCAGGATATGTTGCATGGGATTTATCAAGATACACTTAGGCGGACTTGGGCCTTAGTGACAATAAAAGATGCAAGACTAGTTATTTATGTTATATTTCTTTGATTGTCAAGACATTGTAACTCTTTTAATCAATAAAACAATATTTCAATTTCCATGTGTTATGAAACAATGATTCTGTTACAACACCCCCCGACGTTTCCGCCACGTTTTGTTGTTTTACGTGGTCGGGGTGTGACATGGATTCTCCTGAGCAATCTGATTCGCCTAGTGCCGCGCCCCGATGATTCCGCCATCGGTTGGGGTGTGACAGATTGGTATCAGAGCCATAACTATAGGGAATTAGGTAAGACACGACCTAGTCCGGGTCGGTGTCTTAGGAATTCGACCTAGTCTATAGTTTAAGTACCAAAAAGGCTGACTTCGTGCGACCCAGTGGGGTTTGTACGGGCCTACTCTGATGCTCTCATTCGAACTCGCTAAAACTACATCTTTGTGCGAACACCACACACTACAGCTTCGCACGAGGAAAGCTTTT
>JARYGA010035736.1:0-42014 GCA_030545235.1 Helianthus tuberosus | reverse complement strand
TTCATTGGGCAAGACTAGAGGTAGTGGGTTGACATCTTGGGTTTTATTAAAACCAACACTCAATAACATTATGATACAACAATATCATACATCATAATACATATACTCTTGGCCCACGCGCACAGCCGACTATGGAGAGAGGATTTTAATATTAACACATCAACATATATTATTATCTTCGACGGCAGACAAGAGGGGAAGAAAGAGAAGGCTGTGAAGATCATTCAACCGACATGAGCGGCTAGTCTTTTTATTGGTTTCCTCCGGATGGAGGGTTTTTGTAAGTTAATGGATATTATGTGTTTGATACAATCGTTTTAACCTGGTAATCTAAGCATTCGATGCTTTTCACCATGGATTTGATTTCTTGATTGTAAACAGTTACGTTTATTTAAACCTTAATTTCTAAGCATTCAGTTCCCGAGAGTTCTAGTAATTGGGATATATTTGACATGTGGTTAGGGTTTGTAAATTGTAATTGATAATCATTCGATAACCTCCCGTTATGTATTGACCGGAGTACTTAGTCGTTGGTTATCACAATTAATTAATCAAAATTAACACCTATGTCTATGTAGGTAACGATTAAACACATAATTGAAGTTAATTGCAAAACCTGAAATCTGGAGGAACCATCTTTTCTCCTATCGATTTAAATCACACTTTTTACTTGTTAATTTAGCTATTTCTCACAATCAAACAAACTGATTTTCCAATTTTGTAGTAGTTAATTAAAACTTTTCATTACGTCACTTTCCACAATCCTCCTCTGGTTCGATATCCGACTTACTCTAGCTACTAGTTTATTTCGGTTTTTGCATGTCACTAACGACAGACATCAGTGGTGCGGGTCCAAGCGAACAAGTGGATCGTTGAAAATCAGAATCAGACCGGCTTGTATGCCATGTATGGGCCATGTGGCCTTGTAACAACTCTTGGAACAATTTGTTTATTACTATGCTTTGTTGGTTGATTTTTTAACACTCCTAGTTGTGTTTGTTGAACATGTTTTGATGGTATAAGCTCTTGGAGGTTGAATACCTGTTATGATTTGAATCTAGTTAGCCTTGGGCCATTTGTTGAATTTCAATGTTTACAATTTGTGCATATATAAACTACTTTGTACATGTGACACGAATAAATAATGGCTAAGACAGGTAAGTGAATAAGGTGGCTCCGGCTGTGCACTTTAACGTGATGAGCCTTGGAGATCTAGAGTTCATATGCCATCATTGTATGCCATAATGTTTTTGTGTGTACCCAAAGTGGTATATGAATTTGTAAATCAAATTCACAAAAAAAAGTAGTACAAAAGATAATGTAGAAAACACTTCTTGTATTAATATAATGTGTTGGACCTGTGGCCATACATACAAGGATAAGTTGTGCATTACATGTAGCACTTTCTGAGCTGTTGAGCGTTCAAGGGCTGAGTGGACCAATTTGTCATTCAAGGTGCACAACTGGTGCACACCTTTTCTAAGGACCTTGTCGATGACGTAGGGTCCTTTCCACTTGGGGGTGAGTTTGCCCGGGCACTCTGCATTGGAGGCCTCGTACCCTGAAGACGTAATTTCCAGGGTGGAAGGTGCATATGTGTACCTTGGTGTTGTAATACATCTCTAGTTTTGTTTTATACTTACCTCATTAATGGCTGCCATAAGATGTTGGGAAGCTCATATACCCGACCTCTCCTTTGTGTTCCAAGTCTTGCTTTAATTCCATCTACGATGCTCTTATTGACACTTTCAACTTGGTTATTCCCTTGAGGATGAGCCACTAACGAGAAAACATGCTCTATGTGTAGCTCTTTAAACAAGTCTTGTAGATCTTCTTCTGCGAAGTTGGTACCACTGTCGGTGACTATGCACAATGGGAAGCCAAATTGGCAGATGATGTGCTCCCAAATAAACATACGTACCACAATAGCCGTTATAGAAGGTAATGCTTTGGCTTCCACTCATTGAGTAAAATAATCTACTATGGCTACATTAACTTGACTGCACCGGGGGCGTCAGGGAATGGGTCGACCATATCTATCCCCCACTGCTGGAAAGGCCAAGTAGTTGTGACCAGAATTAAGGTATTCTTAGGGAGCAATGTCTTTGGTTCATGACATTGGCATGCATCACACTTTCTCAGCGTTTTCACCGCATCTAGATGCATTCCGGGTCAATAGTATCCGACATTCATCACCTTCGCCGATACCAATCGCGGACCCGCATGTATTCCACATATACCTTCATGAATTTCCCTGATAAGGTAATTCGTGTTTTCTGGATCTACACATAGTAAAAAGGGTCCCAAATACGAACATCGGTATACGATACCATCTTGCATTTGGTAATGCAAGGCCTTGTGCTGGATTTTTCTAGCTTTTGCTTTGTTTGTTGGTAATATGCCAGACTGTAAGTACATGATGATTGGCGACATCCAGGATGGTGAGCCCATTTGTATGACACTTACTTGTTGCAGTGGGACAAATGGGTTTTTCAATACTTTGATGCGCACATCTTTAGCTAAATGCTGGAAGCTTGTAGAAGCAAGCTTGCTAAGTGTGTCTGCTGGTTTGTTATCACTCCTGTTGATATGAGTGATTTTGAACAACTGGAATCGTTGGATCAGAGTCTTAGCTTGTTCAAGATAAAGTGCCATAACTTCTCCTTTTACATCGTATAGGTCGTTTATCTGGCCGGCAACTAGTAAAGAATCGACATGTGCCTCGAGATTCTTGACACCCATTTTTATCTCCAAACGCAGGATGACCAAGAAGGCTTCATATTCCGCCTCGTTATTGGTATTCTTGAAGTCCAGGCATATGTGAACTCATGCTTTTCAGGGCTTGCTAAATGCAGACCTACACCTGCTCCGGCATCATTGGATGCACCATCAGTGTATAACAACCAAACGTTGTCTGTGGTTGTTTGCTTAGATTTTGTGATTGCTTCACATTCTTTTTCTTTTTCAATGGGAACCTCTGTGATGAAATCAGCCAACACTTGCCTCTTGATTGCTAGCCTTGGTTTATAGTCCAAATTATGTCCTCCTAATTCGATGGTCCACTTAGCCAATCTGCCTTAGATTTCTAGTTTTGCTAAGAGGTGGCCTATGTCGTAGTTAGTAAGGACGTTGATGACATGACAAGAAAAATACTTGCGTATTCATCTGGATGCGTGCACGAGGGCTAGAACCAACTTTTCCATCATTGAGTATCGAGTTTCTGGGTCATTGAGTGTGCGGCTGACGTAATAAACAGGGGTTTGTACTCCGTCACGGTCAACCAGAAGACTGCTCCTACTTCTTTGTCTGAAGGGGATAAGTACATCACTAATGGTTCTTTTTTATGCGGAGCAGTAAGGGTTGGTAGTCTCAAGCACTCTTTCATTTCTTTAAAAGTGGGTTTCGCTTCTTGTGTCCATTGGAACTGGTTCTTTTTAACATAATTGCGCAGTGTCTTGATAAATGGGAACGATTTAGCAGCGTGATTGGCTAGGAAATAGTTCAACGCCGCTAGTCTCCCTGCCAGAGTTTGCTTTTTTTTATTGGTGATGGAGACGGCATGCGCTCAATTGCTTGTACCATCTCTGGATTAACTTTGAATCCATCTTTGGTTACTAGGAACCCCATAAGTTTTCCTTCCTCCATGCTAAATGAACATTTGCTCGTGTTGAGCATCATGTTGGCTTTGCGCAGATTGCTGAAGGTTTTCTCGATGTTTTGTAACATCTAGTCTTCCTCCTTGCTCATAATTACTAAGTCATCCATATAAACCTCAATATGCTTACCGACTTCACCTCCGAACATACTGTTCATCAGCCGTTAGTACGTAGCGCCCACATTACGTAATCCAAACGACATTTTAGTATAGCAAAAGGGTCCCATCTTGGTTCTAAATGCTGTCGTGTCCTCATCTTCTAAGGCCATTTACACTTGATGATAGCCTTTGTAACAATCGAGGAAGCATTTCCATCTGAAGGTTGCTTGGAAGTTGATTTTCACATCAATTTCGGCTAGCAAATAACAATCTCTCGGACATGCTTTGTTCAAATCTTTATAATCCACACACATGCGCCACCAGCCGTTTGATTTGGGACCATCACTGGGTTTGCCACCCAATTTTGGTATCGTACTTCGCGCAAGATGCCCGCATTTACCAAGTCTATCATTTGTTTTTTCATTGCGCGATTCTTTTCTGGGCTGAGGTGGCGCTTTTTTTGCACGACTGGCTTAGCGGACTCGGAGACATATAATTGATGCTCTATGATATCACGTGGGACGCCCACCATATCAGCTGGAGTCCAAGCGAAGATATCCATATTTTTGAAAAAAAGAGTTGCTTTAAAAAAGTATGAATGTTCTTTGAGATTGCTGGTCCCAAGGTGACTGTTTGGTTTCGGAACTTCCTGTTGAGAACCCATTTTTCTGCCTCGGTGCGCGGCATAGTTTTGCTTACTTTGGTTGGGCGTGCATCTTCAGTTACTAGGACTTCTTTGCTAGCGTAAATGATTACGACTCATGTCTCAGTTGGGAATCCAACTGCTGAGTGGGGTCCGAAGTAGATCATGCTGAAGTCTACTTGTGATTTGCGTCCGAGAAGAATATCATGGAGTCAGGTGGCAGATAAAACCATGAACGTGACATCTTCTGTCCTTAAATTCTTACCATCAGATAGTAAAACCGGAAACAATATTTGACCAAGGGGAAAGACGGCCTCATTGCAGAATCCGGTTAATGGGTAGTCTACCGGTTCTAGGTGCGCCTTATCCTCTGGGTCGAGTTGATTAAAACACTGCTCATAGATAATATTTGCGGTGCTTCTAAGGTCGATGAAAATGTAATCTGTTTGGTAGTGGCCGAGCACACCTGAGATTACGACTGGACGCTTCTCACGCGGTCCTCCTATAACAACATGGAAGATGACTTGTTGTTCACGTCATGTGTCATCTTGCACCCGCTTGTTATAGTTCTTTTTCCGTTTCTTGGGGCCTCCTTGTACCATATATGTTTCTAAACGGCGTATATTCTTGTTGTCTGGCCTTCATCTCTGTGTTGTATCTAGCGTTTATCCTTCTTGACATTCTTTATCAGATGAGTCAGTTTTCCGCTTTTCAAGGCCCTTTCAATCTTTTGCCTCAAACTTATACAATCATTTGTTAGGTGACCAGAATCTTTGTGATACTCATAGAAAAGATTTGGGTCTTTCTCTTTCTTGTTGCGCATCAGCTGCGCCACCTTGAACTGATGGTTTTCTATTGATAAGACCTCCAACGATGTTTTGGTGAGGAGTGTCCATTGTCTTTTTCTGTTCTCTTGTTTCACTTCTTTCTTGTACCCAATGCGATTAATGGTTGCGCGCACATCCTCTGTGAAATTGGGTTTTTCATTGTAATAAGATGTTTTTCAAGTTGGGTTTCTCCCTTTTCTCTAACTCCTGTTGGATTCTTGATAATTGTTATGCTAATTATGGTCATACTGACGATCTTCATCACCGTTCAGCTTTTTCTTAGTCTGCGCAGTGACTTTGCTGCAGCTATAAATGTTTCCCAATCTTTCGGACAACCGTGTCTTCTGGATAGCCTACTAATTAAATCATCACATATTATGGCTCGCATGAAGTGTGCGCTCATAATCTCATCACCTACATTACCAATTTCTAAGCATTGCTCGTTATACCCCGTTATGAAGTCTTCCAAACCTTCGTTGTCTTTGCGCCAAATTTTCAGAACATCCACTAGATCTCTGCTATACATGTGCTGTTGACTGAAATGTGCCAGGAATATTTCTTCAAAATCCACCCATGATTTGATATTTCCTGCCGGTAAACTGTCAAACCATGCGCTTACTGCTCCTACCAGAGTTTAAACAAACAAATGGCACCAAATTAGGAGCGACCATCCCCCACAACTCCTGAACTTGTAAACATTTGTATATGATCATCCGGGTCAATAAGCCCATTGTATTTCCCCACGTTGTGTGGCAGCTTGGTCTTTTCTAGCGGGGCCATTGCTATCTCTCTAACAAATTTTGACTTTTCAGCCACACCTACTAGTCTATTGCTCAAGCTAAAATCATGCTCAGCTGCTAGATTGTACCCTGCACGTGTGAGGTTTGTATGCCTCGTGACCCGTTGAGAGTTTGCTAAATACACGTGTTGTATCTTCTTCTTTGTATGATGGGTCATGCTCATCTGACATGCCTTCGAACTCACATGTCATCCTGCGCGAACCTAATCGGTCATGTACTGTCTTACGCCCTTTGGGACGTTTGTGATAGGTATCATCAAGATTCCTTGTATTGGTGTATGTGTTATGTGTACTGCTTATGTTTCAGTAACTATCTCTTGGGTAGTGTTGTTGATCCCCAATGAGCCTTACTGTTGCACGCGAGGGTGTTTCTTGGTGTGACTCAGTGCTATAACACAATTCTTGTTGAATCGATTGGACACGTTGTGCTGAGAGCGGTGAAGTGTGTTGCACATTTGTTTGCTGGACTGATGTTTGCATTGGAAATTGAGCCTGTGCGTACATCTGTACATAAGCCATGTTCAGAACTGCTTGAGATTTTGTGTACCAAGATTCTGGAGTTTTTCCTTCATGTAGGGAAGGGAAAACAGTGTTGGTTGCACCTGTATCCTGGATGCTAGGAGTCGTCTGTTGGTTTGTGCGACCGACACTACCAAAGACATTGATGACCCTACCTCCATGAACTCTCTGTCGGTTTACTCGCCCCTTCGGTGGTTTTGTACGTGAGTGTTGTCCGCCGTGCCAAACGGAGAGTGCTCACTGACCATTGGAAAGGAAGAGTTTGGATCAGCCATTGAACAATTTTTATGAAAAGAAAAGAGATGAAAAAAGGTTGTAAGAAAGGTGGGTGCCAATGAAGAAACATTGAGTAACACTAGGTTAACTCCGCCAGTTTGTCTCGTGAATAACAGTTAATCTCTATTCTTCACATGCCAATGAGTCTGATTCTTCTAAATCGATCCTACAAAATGAACAACATCGGTGAACTCGTTACAAGAGGAGAAGTTGGGGGTTCTCCTTGTAACCACCCTCCGGCATGAGAATAAGTAATCGCTTTGAGTATATAAGTGCGTGTATAGAGTGAGAGGGTAAGAAAACGAACCCTTAAACCTGGAGTTCAAGCCTTTTGTTTATAGCCGGTGATTTTTGAAGGAGAGGAGGCGCCAGCTGGTCGTTTGCTAGCTGTCCGACCAGGAGTATTATCCATTATGTCTCCTATGACACGACCAGGTCTTGTCCTGTACCAAAGGTGACGTGGCGTATGGGCATTCGTTCCAGCTCAATGTCCTTTTGTACCTGTTGTCGCCATGTCCCTTGCTGTTCTTTGAGGACCTTGTGATAGGTATTCGCGTCTTATGATGAGTGCCAACTGGCGTCCTTTCCTGTCTTCCAGGATCATATTTTCTGTTGCCAGGTGTGTCCTTCTAGATCTTTCTAGATTGTTCTATGTGGAAAAGTCGTGTCTTCGGAGTGGTGTGGTCCCGTTAATGCGTGCTCGCGCATGTCGTTTGGGACCATACCTCTTCAAATGGTCTCTTAAAATATTTCATAAGTCACCCAACGGACATACACGATAAAGAGTATAAATCTAATAATTCCTATTGCATTCACGGTGTATTCTAAACCCAAATTCAAGTTTCCCATACATGACAACTAGTGGGATGCTAAGAAGACAAGTCAAGATCTAAAGTTATGAAACGATTGATTCAATTCATACACTTTCAAACGCTTACAAATGTGCCACATCAGCTCTCTCATTAGAATTTCACTCATATTTCAAACACAACCATTTTCTCTTCAATGGTATGTCCACTTTGAACACACTTTTAAAAGATTAATAATATTCAAAATATTAGTCGTGTGTGAGAGGGGTGCACAAGGTTTCTTTCGTTCATGTTAGAAATATCAGACGACCAAGCAAATGATCATTTCTGGACGTTTTCTCCACCGCATCTGTCCGAATCCGGGTGCAACTTTGATGTTACCTCCCTATCTGTTTACATGCGTTGGAGGTGCTCTAAAGTAATATAACGCAAAATATACTATTTTGATCAAGAATAAAACAAGGCATGAAGATCAACCGTAAAAGAGTCTGTAAAACGGTTGTTAGGAGTCTTTGAACAGATGTTAAGATTCATGATGTGGCAAAATGCAACATATAAATTACATCAATTGTGGCATAAAACTAACCCTTTTTAGTACTAATGTTGGAAAAAGTGTGCTTTTGTCTTCCTTTTGTATTTTCATGATTAAATGAGCTCAAATTAACAAAAGAAGTAAAAAGACAGCAAAATCTAACATAAATACAAGAAAAGGAACAAATGTGACATGCCCGACCCCACGACAGCATCTTCCCAAGAAAAACAAGAAGACAGAAGACTGAACACGCCCCGTGCTTAGCCAGCACGGGGGCGTGCCCAAGTGTCAGCAGAAAAGACAAAGTGGTAGAAGCTTCTATTGCCCACCACGGGGCCGTGCTCAGTAGGCACGGGGCCGTGGTCAACTATAAGATTCGCAGAATCCAGGCAAATCTTCATAGTACAGATATGCTTCTGCACACGGGGTCGTGCTCAGCGGACACGGGGGCGTGCTCAACTAATAAAGACAAGCAGCAATAAATGAAGAAAGAGAAGGATGTGGACACGGGGTCGTGCCCACTGGACACGGGGCCGTGCCCGAGCTTCTGTTCAGCCTATAAATAGGAGTGCTTGGCTCAAGCTCAAACCATCCCTTGGCACACCACCTCTCTCACACTTCACCCACCACCCACCACCACCATAACACCATCATCCACCACCATCATCCATTGTCCATCGTAGAGTGTGTGAGTCGTCTCGGGATCCAAGATTGATCGTAAGAGTTCTTAACAATCAAGGCCATATTTTCCTAAGTCTCTTACATCACTTGGTGAAGACAAAGTGTCTAGTGTAATACTTTTTATTTCTAATCTTTTCGCACTTTTTACTTGGTTTTGTATTAATGACTTTAATAACTAGTTTCTTATGTTGAAGGTGATTCTTCCTTATCGTTTGTCCGTGGTGTCTTGACATTATTTTACTGTCTATATAAAATAAAAGATTTTCACCATTCATATCTCCACGGTCTATATGGAGGTATGTTGGCTACCTGGTCGGGGGTTAAAGGAACGGTTTGGTAAGAGTTTTGCCGTTGTTCAGCGTTTAGAGATCCTGCAAGGGACCAGGGTCAAATTTAGTAGGACCTCCTTCAATACTTAACGGTATTGGATGGCGGGGGTCCAAACTCTTTGATCCCCTCATAAGTCAAACTACTATTAATACTATAACCCGGCTACTTAGGACTGTATCCTTGCTGACTCAGACTACTTAGCCGAGGGTAACGTTACTTTCAAAAGAGGGGCCTACCATAATTTGCATTAATAACTTAATTAATTATCTTTCAATAATCCAACCCATTAGGATTGTATCCTTGCTGACTCAAACTACTGGGTTGAGGGTAACGTCACCTCCAAAAGAGGGGCCTACTACAATAACTAAGATAATCTCATAAAAAGTGCAAAAGTGCGGAAATAATCAAAGGTTACACTATACACGAGTCGGAACCAAGTGATTCATCTTGTCTATCTGTTTTAATTTTTTTTATTTTCAGCATTTTAGTTTTTATTTTTCTTAGTTTAAAACATTTTTCTAAACTTTTTGATTTGATTAGACGTTGAGGATAAACCGGTACTAAAAGCTCTTGTGTCCTTGGACGACCTCGGTATCTTACGAACACTATACTACGCTCACGATGGGTGCACTTGCCCATATGTGTGTTTAGTGTTAGTAAATATCGTGTTTTATAAATTTAAAACTTGACTAAAAAGTGTTAGAAAGGGCTTAATATATACATTAAAAACTAACGACACTTCACACGCATCAAGTTTTTGGCGCCGTTGCCGGGGACACAAGGATTTTAAGAAAGTTAGGAATCAGCGGCCTAATCGTTTTTTCTTATTTTTTAGGATTTTTTTTAATTTTTCAGCTTCTGCAGAACTCAGCACGGGCCGTGCCCGCTGAACACGTCCCGTGCCCAATCATTGGAACTGGCAATCCTGTTTTAAGTCAGACAGTAAGCTGAACACAGGGCCATGCCCACTCAACACGCCCCCCGTGCCCAAGATTCAGTTACTGAAAACAGAACCGTAAGATCCCGACGGTTGGTAATTTCTGACACAAACATGAGTGATACTGATACTTTTTACTTTCGGCACTCTTATGGTACGTGGTGTCAATTATGTGGTGGTACCCATAAGGAATTAGAATGTTATTTTCTAAATTATAAGCCCCACTATATAGACCCATCGTTTCCTTGTATCCTTAAGAGGGGCGAAAGTAAAAATAATCCATATCTCTCCCTCGAATGCTCTCAACCGGATTTTCTAGGAGAAATGCTTCTCGACGAATTATTTCAACTAGAAGATCTAATTCTTAATTGGTTAACGGAACTTAGGAAAGATTTCAATGATCTATTCCAAGACAATAACCAAGAAGAAGTGTTGGGCTCGCATTCAAACAACTTCGTTGTTTCCAACGATACTTCTAACTCTAGTGAGGACTTGAGCGATAGTCGTCCCTGTGTCGATTGTGCCGTGAAGGACTCCCCATCGACTTCGTTCGATGCATACATAGACCTGAGCAATTCGGCATACACCTTCTTTAACGAGAGCCCGGGAAAGGGTTGGACTTGTCCACCTACATATAGCATAGGAATCACCCTCACCGACAACCTCTTACGTTCTCGTCTTAATTTAGATCAACTAAGGTATCTTAGGCACTTCGGGGTTGTTCCATCCAGTAAGGAACCGCCCGATCTGAAGAAGTTCCTTGAAAATAGACGAATTCCTTAAGACAGCTTCTAGACACGGGGCCGTGTCCAGGTCAGCACGGGCCCGTGTCCACCCAAAGATTCCCTTCTGATTTTGTCAGAATACGGACAAAAATGTGTCAGGATTCCATCTGCACACGGGGCCGTGTCCAGTAGACACGGGGCCGTGAGCAACGTACTGTCGTTTTCTATAAATGCAGCCAAGAATCCTGCACATTTGAACCATTCCAGGGACAGAGATTTGGGGAATATTCTCACATACCATCCTAGGTATTTTCTAAAAGAAGTTTCTCAACTATTTTCTTGTCCTTTCCTCTTTTATCCACTATCATCTTCTTCAATTTTTCTTTCCTTACACCTCCATTAAAGCTTGAGGGTTCCATAATTTCAAGCTTTATTGAGATGTTTGTTAGATTTTTGTTCATGGAATCTTGTTAAGAATAAGTTCTACAACAATGTTTTAAGTTGTTTCTGTTCAAAAATGCTTTAAAAATCACAAAAACAAATAAAACTCCAAGATTCCTTGTTCCTAAATCGTGCAGATGTCTGAACACGGGGCCGTGTTCGTTGAACACGGGCCGTGTCCGAGGTACTGGTCTCATAAAATTGAACTCTTTTCAGTTTGTTTTCTCAGAATGGTAAGCAGAACAAGCGGAAACTCTTCGCCACATTCCAGAAGCAACCGGCAGGGGAGAAGATCATCAACGGTTGAGGATTCTCTTGTAAACTATGTTTACGCTCTAAGAGAGGCCATTGATGAAATAACGGGGGTAGAAGAAGCATTGGTCGACCGTATTAATCATCTAACAGTGGGACTAGAAGGATGTCTCCGGGAAGTCAACCTCTTGCACCAAAGGTTGAACATTCTCGCCTCTCCTCCTTTGGTGCCGATTATCACACAAAGGGCATGGAATGTGGTACCGGAAGTCATCATTCCGACCGAATGGTACGCCTTACATCCGGAGCCCCCTCGAGACATACTACATGGGGTTCCGATTGGTGTTGCTCCCCCTCAACAAGATGTTGAGGAACATGAAGCCGCCTCCCTTCTCCCGAGGGAGATAGAAGAATGGCTCTAGCAACATCTAAGGGACACCGCTCGGCTTGGAGTTCTACAAGACTTTTAGAAACCGGAAAACTATTTCCGAAATTTTGGTTCTTATTGTAGAAGTAGAGCTCCTAAGGATGATTTTACGTATCACTTGACCTATCTAATTTAGGATTTTTAACTTTTATTTCTGCTTTATTTTTCATATTTTAGGACTATTATGTAATTCTCTCTATGACTTAATGAATGATGGTTTTAGTTAATTTGGTGTTTGGATGGTGTTAAAATGAATAAAACACACTTGAGATGGCAAAGGATGCAAGGGAAACTTGAACCAGCACCCCATGCAGGAAAACAGGACCATCCGACAAAATTTCTTCGTTTACAGTAAGTTCGACACGGGCCGTGTTCGCCCAACACGGCCCCGTGCTGCACAGTCTGCAGAAATACCCAGTTCAGGTAAATTGGACACGGGCCGTGTTCACCCAACATGCCCCCGTGTCCAGGCTTCTGTTTCTCTTAATTTAATTTTGTTACTGGCACTTGAACACGGGGCCGTGCCCGGACACCACGGGGCCGTGTTCAGCGCCCAGTAACACAAAATTTTTGCTTTTTCACCCTTTTTACACATTCAATCAACCTAAAAACTTATTTTTGGGACACATTGAGGACAATGTGTAATTTAAGTGTGGGGGGATGCTAAACCTTGAATCTTGCAAGTCCTAAATACAAGCCTTACACAAAACTCTATTGGAACCGCTAATCACCCTAAATTTTTTTCAAAAATTTTCATTTTTTTACTTGTCTAGGTTTAACTTGGGAATTTCAAGTTCTAAAAAGGTTATATTTTTACAAATTTACAACCGACAGTGTCGTGATAAAAAGAACCAACATAAGAAAATTATGAAAAGGCATGACAAGCTTAGTTAAAAATTTGATTATATATACTTGATCACATAAAAACTCATTCCCACAAAAGTGAGTTTTGAGCCTTTATTGAGCATACAAATACATATCACTAAACTAAATGCTCATTTTTCGTTTCTTGTGTGAATAGCCGCTTGGTTCTTACGACTCTAGAACTTGCCATGACGATACATTCCCGGTCCTTACCAACTTAAACCCGGGTAAGTAAATGATAGAGGCATTATGACTAACCCTTTTTATTTCTACACCTTTATTTTTCTTTTTTTTTACCACCTACCCAAAATCCCCCTAGTTAGTCCCTTTGAGCCTAAACCTTTTCATTTCATAACCCAAACCAAACACCCTTTCACCCACCAAAACCTTTTTCATTTTTAACCCTTTGTTTTAGTAACTAGCTCGGTTTTTCGTATGACTTTCAATATATATATATATATATATATATATATATATATATATATATATATATTGATGATGAAGCAAAAATAAACAAACAAGTTCATCAAAAGTAACTTTGTTTGAATAAAAGCTTCATCAAAATAAAAGTTGCAAAAATAAAAAGTCTTACGAAAACCGATGCTTGTTACGCTTTTTCGCCCTTTCACTAACCACTAACCCAACCACCTACCTTTAACCCAAGCCTAACCCTTCACCCAAAAAGTCCTCTTGATATTTACAAAGGTATATAGTTAAAAAGGATGAGGATTGATTGCTTGGCAAGCCTATGGTAGGAGTAAGTTCCATGCCGCTCTCGAGTGATCCACTAAAATACATTTTCGGCCGAGTGTTGAGTGATCCCCCGTGAGGTATGTGAACTTGTATATAAATGGAATTTTAAAGAGGCATGTTATGCCCTAATAAGTAATTTATCTTATGAAAAGTTTTAAATAAATCATGACTAATAGGATTGTAAATAAATAAAAATAAAACTTAATAAAGAATCTTGGAAATCCCGACACTCTATGACAAGCCCAAAAACTTTCTCTTCTACCCATTCCATTTGGGAGTGTAAAGCCACATTATAAAGAGTTTTGCTTGAGGACAAACAAAGATTCAAGTGTGGGGGTATTTGATGTGTGCAAAAAGAAACATACAAATTACTTCAACTGTGGCATAAAACTAACCCTTTTTTAGTACTAATGTTGGAAAAAGTGTGCTTTTGTCTTCCTTTTGTATTTTCAGGATTAAATGAGCTCAAATTAACAAAAGAAGCAAAAAGACAGCAAAATCTAACATAAATACAAGAAAAGGAACAAACGTGACATGCCCGACCCCACGACAGCATCTTCCCAAGCAAAACAAGAAGACAGAAGACTGAACACGCCTCGTGCTCAGCCAGCTCGGGGGCGTGCCCAAGTGTCAGTAGAAAAGACAAAGTGGTAGAAGCTTCTATTGCCCACCACGGGGCCGTGCTCAGCAGGCACAGGGCCGTGGTCAACTATAAGATTCGCAGAATCCAGGAAAATCTTCATAGTACAGATATGCTTCTGCACACGGGGTCGTGCTCAGCGGACACGGGGGCGTGGTCAACTAATAAAGACAAGCTGCAATAAATGAAGAAAGAGAAGGATGTGGACACGGGGCCGTGCCCGAGCTTCTGTTCAGCCTATAAATAGGAGTGCTTGGCTCAAGCTCAAACCATCCCTTGGCACACCACCTCTCTCACACTTCACCCACCACCCACCACCACCATAACACCATCATCCACCACCATCATCCATTGTCCATCGTAGAGTGTGTGAGTCGTCTCGGGATCCAAGATTGATCGTAAGAGTTCTTGACAATCAAGGCCATGTTTGCCTAAGTCTCTTACATCACTTGGTGAAGACAAAGTGTCTAGTGTAATACTTTTTATTTTTAATCTTTTCGCACTTTTTACTTGGTTTTGTATTAATGACTTTAATAACTAGTTTCTTATGTTGAAGGTGATTCTTCCTTATCGTTTGTCTATGGTGTCTTGACATTATTTTACTGTCTATATAAAATAAAAGATTTTCACCATTCATATCTGCACGGTCTATATGGAGGTATGTTGGCTACCTGGTCGGGGGTTAAGGGAACGGTTTGGTAAGAGTCTTGCCGTTGTTCAGCGTTTAGAGATCCTGCAAGGGACCTGGGTCAAATTTAGTAGGACCTCCTTCAATACTTAACGGTATTGGATGGCGGGGGTCCAAACTCTTTGATCCCCTCATAAGTTAAACTACTATTAATACTATAACCCGGCTACTTAGGACTGTATCCTTGCTGACTCAGACTACTTAGCCGAGGGTAACGTCACCTTCAAAAGAGGGGCCTACCATAATTTGCATTAATAACTTAATTAATTATCTTTCAATAATCCAACCCTTTAGGATTGTATCCTTGCTGACTTAAACTACTGGGTTGAGGGTAACGTCACCTCCAAAAGAGGGGCCTACTACAATAACTAAGATAATCTCTTAAAAAGTGCAAAAGTGCGGAAATAATCAAAGGTTACACTATACACGAGTCGGAACCAAGTGATTCATCTTGTCTATCTGTTTTTATTTTTTTTTATTTTCAGCATTTTAGTTTTTATTTTTCTTAGTTTAAAACATTTTTCTAAACTTTTTGATTTGATTAGACGTTGAGGATAAACCGGTACTAAAAGCTCTTGTGTCCTTGGACGACCTCGGTATCTTACGAACACTATACTACGTTCACGATGGGTGCACTTGCCCATATGTGTGTTTAGTATTAGTAAATATCGTGTTTTATAAATTTAAAACTTGACTAAAAAGTGTTAGAAAGGGCTTAATATATACATTAAAAACTAACGACACTTCACACGCATCAATTCATCAAATGTTTCTAGCATCTTAAGAATATTTTCTGTTAGAAATGTTAGATGTTGTTATCAGGGTAATTGCAGCCTTGATTACAAACAAATATCCTGTTCAGATCTATTTATCACAAAAACATTATTTTGTACGAACAGAGTGTAGTGATAAGGTGGAGGGGGAGTGGTAGTCATACTTGTAATTGGAATCTTTCGATTATATAGAAAACAATATGACAACTTTCCATATTTGTTCTTGTGTTTACTTCCACTGTATTCATCTTATTTTCATTGCATAATTCACTCAATTCACCAAACACTTCACTATAACAATGAATAACAAACACAAATACAAACTGAGATCTTAATAATTAGCATCAGAGCCAGATCACATAAAATTTGATTTAACAATCAATTTAATACAAAAAGATCAGCTCATATAATTTTAACCAACTGTTCGTTGAATCAAATTACTAGCTTAAACTATCAAGTTCACAAAAGTTTTTGAACACACTCTGTTTTTCAAAAGATCAAAAGGATGTCTCAAAACAATCACGATCCCCACTAGTTTCAGTTCAAGCCTCCGATGGTTTTCAGATCCGAATAACAATATCTGGCAATGTCGCACGACCCATGTTCTTGCTCAACAAAACACTGGATGTTGGAAGTCCATTATATTCGGACCACATGTTCCAATGGTACAAAGTACTGAAGATCTAAAAGTTGAGGAACTAAAGAAATCAGAAAACTATTTCGAGTGGGACTTTCAAAAATTTAAGTTGGATGCAAAAGCATTTAGTATTGTTGCTACGGCTGTACCAAAAGAAATCTATGCTAGACTATTACACTGTAATAGTGCAAAGGAATTGTGGATGCTTTAAAGAAAAATTTGGTAGAACAGAGGATGTAATTGAAAACACCCGTGAAATTCTCAACCAATAGTATGAGACCTTTAGTCATGTAAAGGGAGAGACCTTAACTCAACAATTTGAGAACCATACCAGGATTCAAGGACATGACCTTGCCTCAAATTCATGAGCTCTTAACCTTTGAAAGAGAACTTATCCAAAAGAAGAAACTCTAGAAAACTAGAAAAGTGTTTGATGGTTATGTCTTTGGCAACACGACACTTTTCAGTCAAGATGAATCATTACCAGGAAAACCAAATGATCAGGGTCATGATCATTTCATTGATATATCCACTAGAATAAACTCTGATCATATTCTCCAAACTTTGCTCTTACAACAAATGGTGATGGTCAAAGTCTGGATAACCTTTGTTTTGTTCTTGATGATCTACAACAAATTGATCCTACTGATTTACAGGAAATGGACATTTTGCATCACTTAGCGCTACTCGGTGTTAGAACAAACAACTTCTATAAAAGAACTAGTAGGAAGTACCTAGGGTTACATCGTAGGTCAAGGGTATGGTTGGATAAATCTATGATAAAATGTTATAAGTATAATAGATTATGTCATTTTGCTAGGGAGTTTCTATGTTAGATAAGTAATTATAAACCTATGATAACCTTTCGAAATCAAAGACCTCAATCTAGCAAATGACAACACTTTTACCAAAATTCCTAAAATACCCCTGGACCCAGTGTTCAAATCACTGCACATTTGCTCAATCGTTAAAACATGTCCATGTGCAATATGTTCAAGCCACTATTCCTCAAGTCCAATATGTTCAAGTATTAGTTTCACAAGGTCAAGCATCGCTAACTTCTTTAGCCCATGCACATGCAAAGACCAAACAACAAAGTTTCTTCACTTAAGGATTTGTTGACTGGAGTAGTCTCCCTGAGGATCTCTCAGATGAGAATTTTGTTTTTATAGCAAAATCTATTGTTGAACCTGTGAATTTTTGTTTAATGGCACTTGAATCTTTTGTAGAAGAAAATAAATCCACAGAAGAAATGACTGATACCGATGATCTAACTAATGATGCTGAGAATGCAGTCAACCAGGTATGAACCCTTGTATGTGAAAGGTGTGAAAGACCATGATCTCTAGAAATCTACTGAATGTGATGGTGATTATACAATAATAACTTCTACTAAGGTATCTCCTCAATTTCTTAAAGAACCATGTTCTGATAAATGTATTATTGCATTTGCTAACATTAAAGATGTGAATGAAAATCTTAGAAAAAAGGTGTAGGTCCCGAAATCTGAGGATCGATTACGAACCGAATCTCTTGTTTATAGTAAACACGGTTACGCGTGCGGAATCCACGTAACTATGCCAAATCAAACATATATAGCATAAATAACAACGGATTAATCAATGAAACACAATCTATTGATTAACGGGATGAGAACCGATAACAACTGATACAAACACAGTTCAGACTAAATTTCGGCAGAGTTTTGTTACTATGGTCTGTTTCTCATCTCTGAGTTCAAATGAACACAAAGTGTTGCTTATATAGTCCCTTGGCCACTGATGTCGACGAAACACACAAGTGTTTGACGAATCTGAACATGGGCCAGACATTGGGCCTGGAACAGCCCAATATATGACGAATCAAGGTCTGATTCGTCATGACCTTCAACGAATCAGAAGTCTGATTCGCCATGAAGTGTTCCGACGAAACAGAAGTCTGTTTCGTCGAGGACTGCAACTGTTGTGTTTGTTCCTGTTAACAGACAGCAACAATCAGCAACATATAAACATAGTAATGACAAAACTACCCTTTAATGCAACATGCATTGTTCATAATACATTACATACCAAAAGAGACAAATAAGTTGTACACAAGTAGATAGGAGGATATCTGACTTGGTCAACATAACATACAGACTCGATAATTAATAAAAGACCATATAAATTACATCGTTAAAACAAGACTAGTTACAGACACTAAAAATGCATCAACAAACTCCCCCTTGTCTGTTACTCGTCTTTGGTCTTCTAATCTTCCTTCAGTGTTGTTCGGACCACGTACTGCCCGAATGAATACCCCTGTAGTAGCAAAAACAAGCTACTCTCTGAAACTTTAACGCTTGACGTTCATCTTGGTCTTCATAGAAAATATCATGACGATATAATCTTCCAACATCAGCTTCAGACATGTTGACGATCCACATCGGATCCAACATCCTGTAGTTAGCACGACCATCTCTGAACACAATAACAGCTTCATGAGTATCCGAGTCGTAGCACCACAATGCCATGTCTTCCAGAAAATCCTGCTTCATTGGCATCAATGGGATTTTATCTACTACCCTCGGAGGCTGATAAACAAGTTTATATCTGCAAGTGTTGGTGTCCGGATCAAGAGTAAACTTGATCGGTTGATAAACAGGAAACTGTGGCTTGTAGGACTCATCCTTCCAGCCTGACTTCTTGTTTACTTTCACCAGACGCTCAAATAAAGTAGCGCCATCGTATTTTGCACGATTGATAAGTTTAAGCCTTGTCAACGCAGAAACATCATAGAATGGTAAGGAAAGAATGCTCAGTAGTGAATTGAAATACAGAATCCCATATTCACGTTTAATAGCAATGCAGTGAATATCTTGAACAAACATCCAGCATAAGATCCTTCCACTAGGCTTCTTTTCAAATTGCATATAGTCTACTTGAGCTTTTTCAGGTAACGGCTTGGACACTTTGGATAAAAACTGTTTTCTCCATTCAGCAAAAGCATTTGTGTCTTTTTCAGACGAATTCCTATTCTTCAAGTGCTCGTCTATGTCATCAATATTTTCTTTCATCCAATTTTCATCAAATGATGCAAATTCAGTACCATCTTCTCTGACATAGGTTGATTTTGGAGCTTCACTTTCAACCACAATTTCATCAATCTCTTCAACATTCGTTGTATCAGACTCAGTAGACATTTTGTCTATCTCAGCATCATCTACTTCTCTCATAGATTGTAAAATACTCAATTGCTCCAGAGAAAGATCTTCTATTAACTCCCCTTCTTCAAGCAACTCTCCAGTAAATGGATGAACAACTTGTAGAGCAATATCAGCACTGCTAAATATAGAAGAAGTACCTTCTATCTGTTGTACTTTTCCAGTAGATGTTCCCTGAGATGATTCAACAATGGTAGGTTGAACTGTAACAACTTCAGAAGCAAGTGTAGTTGGTTGTTTCTGTGATGTACCAGAGGTATCAGGATTTCCTTGATCTTCTGTATCATCATCCTTTTTCTTTAACACCTCTTGTTGTTTACAATGATAGTCCCACAGAATGGCAAGCCTTCTCTCTTTCTCTTCATCAATAGCCTTCAAGCGAGCATTTTCAGCTTTAAGCGCATCAATTTCACCTTGTTGTCGCTCTATAACTGTTTGCTGTTGACCAACCATTGACTTTAACTTGTTAATCTCCACAGATTGTTTAAGTTGATCATGCTTCGTGAGATTTCCAAAATGAGATTGCCTTTGAAGACGATCAGCAGCCGCTTCAAGTGTAGAAAACAGATAGTTGATCTTTTTATCTTGAGAAAATTCAGCAAATGTCCTATGACGTTCAGCACTGATTTCAGAAGTAGTTGCCCTGATTGCTGAAGCCATAGATCTTACAGGAACTTCCTGAGGACCAACAGATGGAGTAGCAGTAGCTGGTGTAACGACTGGAGCAACTGGAGTTTCCATAGCTGAAGTAACTACAGTAGGAATTTCTTGCACAGGCTCCTGAGGAATAGATTGAACAGGCTCCTGAGCAATAGATGAAGACTCCTGAGGCACAGATTTCCGAGTATAAGTACTCAGGTATCTCCTAGGTTTCTTCTTTTGTTCTTCAGCAGCTTTCTCTGCTCTTCTTTTTGTTCTCCTTTCACCTTCAGGATCTTCTGGAACATACTCTGGGTCATCCTCTGTTCTAATCTTTCTGTACCTTCTTACTCCACGTATATCAATATACATTTCATAACCAGGTTCAACTAAATGATCACTAGAACTCGAATCAGTTCCATCATCACCACTCGCTGATGAACTACTTTCTGATGTACCAGAAACAACACCCTTGCTTGATATTCCAACAGCAGTACTAACAGCACCTGCATCACCTGCATCACTATCTCCACCACTTTCATCATCATCACTACCAGATTCATCTGAATCAACTGGGTCAGGACCAAATTTTTCTATCCTTAACCTTTCCAACTCAGGTTCTTCATTGTCTGATTGACTATCTTCATGACGCCATTTGTCATTTGCAGGAGCAACATAATCAGGATTCACTAGAGCTCCAAAAAGCTTCCTTGGAGGAACACTTTCTTTGTATCTTTTGGCCGCCATCGTCTTGATTAGTCGTAAGGAGTTGAAATTCATTGCCTCTATTTTCAACAGATCATTTTCATCTTTTGGAAGGTCTGGATGCTGAACATTCATTATCATTTGCAGAAACCGTGGATACATCCAAAACTTGTTTCCTGTGGTTCTACTACCAGTCCTTGTCATGTTCTCTTTCATGTTGCTAAAAATGTACTTCGAGATGCTAAACGGTTTGTTTAACACCAGAGCAACCATGAAGCCAACAAGATCATCTCCCGCCATATCATATCCAGATCGTCTATTGCTGAGACTCTGAATAAGCACATGTAATAAAAACTTGTATCTTAATGGAAGATCACCTTTGTTAATTTGTTTGACGAAAAGATCTCCTTTGCATTTCATCCTTAGTAAACAGCCTCGCGAACACATGATTGGTATTGTATAAGGTGCATTCGGTTGATCTTGTAATTGAAGAACTTGATTCAATATCTCCGGAGTAACAACGACATACAGATCATTCACACGACCTCTGATAATCTCCTTTCCATCGATTTTAACGACGTTTGCAGAATCCCAGAACGCTTTAATGAGAGATTTGTAGACGGGTGTCGAGTATGTAACAGCATAATTGATGCGTGACTCCCTGATCCACTTCGTCATATCTTTAAATTCAACGAGCTTGTCTTCCGGATCCAAATATGCAACTTGATTATGGCGTTTTTCTGACATAATCTCTTCTTCGGTTTTGTTTTCTTTCTTGATCGCTTTCTTGCGTTTTCCCTTTTCTTGCTGTGCTTTAGGAGCCATCTGTACATGAAAATGTCCAGAATAAGTCACAATATATATAACATAGCATTTAGACATGTATGAATACACTTTCATGTATTCACATAACAGATAACTGATCTAAACATGTCTACTGTGAACAAACAGCAATATCAGAAAACTGCTAAGGCATTGACGACGAAACAGATGATCAGCGACGAAACAGAACATTGAACGACGAAACAGAGGTTTGACCATTGACTGGTTTGATTCGTCGAGTCTATTTCATTCCATTTTGATTCGTCATGTTTGATTCGTCGTCTGATTCGTCGAATGTGTGATTCGCCGAAATTAGGGTTAAATCAGATTCGTCGATTTGGGGGTTTTCTCAGTTTCGCCGGATTGGGTTTAAAACAAACATCAGATATGAACATAAACACATTCAATCAACATTATTTACCCAAACCATTTATAAACACCCATAAATGTTTTTCCGAACAAAAACCTTTGAATAAACAGATAATACCATTATCAACAACAAAGCCCTGTTTTTGTGATAAAAACCCACATCTAAATCAAAGTAAAACAAACATTGATAACCCTAAATCTATACGATCAGAAGGTAAAACACAACAACATGCATCATCAAAACATATTTAATCAAAGAAAAACAAGATTTCAAAAGGGTTTCTTAGGGTTTTCGGATGAAAAACCCGACGGTTCAAAGTGTTCGGAATGTAAATCAGAACATGTTTCTACCTTTGAAGTTTGTGAAATTTTGATTAAAAACAGAGTTTTGAGCGATTTGAAGAGAAACCGTAGGTTTGGGTGTTTGGTTGTGTGAAGAAGAAGATAACTGTGATGTTTTGAAAAAGTGACCATGTGGGACCTATATATACTCCGCCTTGTTTCGACGAATCAGAGGATTCGACGAAACTGAGATGGGCCCGGCGAATCAGAAACTTGGGCTTGAACTTGGGCCTAAACTTTAGCCCATGACGAAACAGAATTGGGCTCCTGTGATTCGTCGTATGTTATGACGAATCAGATTTGATTCGCCAACTTAGGTCTGATTCGTCGACTATGTTGATTCGTCAACACTTGTGATTCGTGACAGGTCTGTTTCACCAACAGATTTTTCAAAACAGTAACACCCAGGCTGAAAATATTTTGCAGTCAAAACAGTAACACAGGCTGGAAATATTTTGCAGTCAAAACAGATTATGAACACAATTCCATTCAGTTTGAATTTTCAAATGCAAGAACGTTTTTATGAAGAAGGTTTCAGGCTTCCGGTAGAAAACACCAAGCAACAACTTCGGCTTAATCAAAAACGAACTTTACACAAATATACTAAAAACAAATTTAAAGCATAGTAAACTAAATGAAAATGCGGAAAACTGTTAAAAACACTAAACAACTGTACAAGTGCAATCTTTTTGCGAATCTCAAGGACAAGGAATCATACCAGCTTACGGTCTTAGTCAACATGATTTTGATTCTGTTTAAAGCTCTGGATAAGTATACTACCTCGATTATCGGTATTGTGGTCCACATAAGCTCAAACTGATCAGACATAATCATAATTTAAGAGATACGATTAACGGTAAGGATTATACTTACAAGTCGATGTAAATCCACTCACGACACATTCCCGTATCAAGGTATGCACGAGAATTCATCTTACCGGTGAGTATACCGTTTATCATCTGTTTGACCGTATAAAAATGTGAGAGACTCACTTATTTTGATTGAAAACAAGTCCTATGTGATAAAATCACTTATTGATGAGGAACTTGATTTTCAGATGCATGAGGGCACAGGAGCAAGTCCGTGAACAGGTCAGTACTTCCGTACAGCAGAGAGACGAACTTGACTCCCGCAAAGAATCTGTGATAATTTATCACTTATTTTGTTTGGACATGTGATTGTTGATCACTTATTGAGGTCGAATGCAGTATGTACACGTATGTATAGTATCATGGAAGATCTTAGACTTCGTCTCCGTTATTTTTACGGTTTGATACAACCATGATACCCAGATGATAAGCAGCATAAAGACCGAATATTTCAGATCTCGGCAATCTCTCAAACGAGATTTCGGTACTAAGACCATATGCCAATGAGCGGTTCCCACCTGACTTGAAGTCTGTTAGGTTTGTATCATCCTGCACATTTTAGTCTGATTGTGAGCCTACCGATACATCGTTAGTAGAGATACTTATCATTTTTCTTTTTATTTTGCATTTTGAGCACATTGACCGACCACACCAGTGAATTTCATCATTTTCCTTTATCCAAGAAACTCATTTTTGATTTTTCTATTGTTTTTGAATTTTTGAATTTTTTCAAACGAAACGACAGAAAGTAAAGACATCTTTTTGGATTTTGAACTTTTTCAATGTTTTTGTATTTTCTTGAAATATCTCCCCCTAAAATTCGCAAAGTTTACGAAAACTAAAATCTTTTTGAATTTTCAAAGTTTATAAAGAAAATATTTACAAAAACGATCAGCCAAAGAAGTTTACTCGGGTATCACCTTAATGCCATTGACCAAAAGTAGATAATCAAAACGTGATTTATCAAAAGCTTTTGTAAACAGGTCGGCACGTTGGTGATCAGTGGGGACATGAACGACATCGATTAACCTCTTATCAAAACAATCACGGATAAAGTGATATTTAATGTCGATGTGTTTAGTCTTAGAATGTTGCACAGGATTTCTAGTAATTTGCAAGGCAGCATTATTATCAACAAAAATACGAGTAGATAGGAATTCTAAACCGTAGTCGCGCATTTGTTGTTGTATCCAAAGAACTTGGGAGCAACAACTCGAGGCAGCAATATATTCTGCTTCACATGTTGATGTAGCAACACACGTTTGCTTCTTGCACTGCCACGTGACGAGTCGATTTCCTAGGAACTGACATCCTGCTGTTGTCGATTTGCCATCGATTTTGCAACCACCGAAATCAGAATCACTGTATGCAATTAATTCAAAACTATCATCCCTAGGGTACCAAAGACCTAAGTCTGGGCATCCCTTCAAATAGCGTAGAATCCTTTTGACAGCTGACAGATGAGAGGCCTTCGGGTTTGCTTGATATCTTGCTAGTAAGCATGTTGGGTACATGATATCAGGCCTCGAAGCGGTAAGATACATGAGAGATCCGATTATGGCACGATAGTACGAGGAGTTGATGCTTTCTCCCTTCAAATCCGGAGTAATCCCGTGATTCTGCGGAAGTGGGGTACCAATGGGCGTTGCATCTGACATTTGGAATCGGCTCAAAATGTCACCAACATATTTAGTCTGATGGATGAATATCCCAGACTCTGTTTGTTGAACTTGAAGGCCCAAAAAGAAATTCATCTCTCCCATAGCGCTCATTTCGAACTTTTCTTGCATAACGCGTTCGAATTGCCTGCACAAAGAGTCATTAGTAGACCCAAATATTATATCATCAACATATACCTGCACCAGCAGAAGATCTTCATCTTGTTCTTTGATAAAGAGTGTGCAATCAATAAGACCTCGTCTAAATCCATTCTCCAGAAGATAGTTTGATAAGGTTGCGTACCAAGCCCTAGGTGCTTGATGTAGACCATAAAGAGCTTTGTTGAGCAACCAAACCCGATCTGGGTGAATAGGATCTTCAAACCCTGGAGGTTGTTCGACATGCACCTCTTCTTGAACAATACCATGAAGAAAAGCACTTTTAACGTCCATCTGGTAAACTTTGAATCCTTTGAAAGAAGCATAAGCTAAGAAGATTCGAATAGCTTCCAGACGTGCAACAGGTGCATAAACTTCATTGTAGTCAATGCCTTCAATCTGACGAAATCCCTGAACAACCAGTCTCGCTTTGTTGCGAATAACAACTCCACGATCATCTTTCTTGCATTTATAAACCCATCGTGTTCCAATTTTCTTGTAATTCTCCGGTTTTTCAACAAGCTTCCAAACGCCAAGCTTTTGAAATTGCTGCAGTTCGTCCTGCATGGCTTCAACCCATGAATTATCTTTTAAAGCTTCCTTATAAGATTTTGGTTCTTCTTGTGAAACGTAACACGCAAAAGACCAATCATTTTGTAGACCAGATTCTCTAATAGCTGAATACAAACCAGCACTCGGGTTGTTTCTCAGCTGATTACATGTCTGCACATCTTGTTGGACATCTCCTATGATATTCTGCTGTGGATGGGTATCGTGTATCCTCATTTCAGGATTTTCAGGAACACGAGCATTAACACCCAAATTGTTAATATTAAGATCAACAACCAACTCTACACCTGGAATATGCGTAGAAGTGGATGCATTTCCTTCAGCAGTATCATCGACTTGCACATGAGGAGTATCAACAGAAATACCCTGAACAGGAACAACTGGAGATTTAGTACCTTCAGTCGCATCAAGATTTTCTTCATCTTCTTCTGATGACTCATTGTATTCAGTAGCGTTCTCAACTTCCTCATTTTGAACCGTGTTGTTAGAAGAATTAGAACTTTGTGAGTTAACAACAACAGGTCTAACTAATGATGACTCAGCAGCATTGTCACTATCAAATATCATTCTAGCAGCTGCAGAATCTTCATCAAAAGTTGGCATGTCAAAGGAATTAAATAGCCCATCATAATCGAACATCCAAGGATCACCTGGAGCTTTAACAGGATCTGTATATCTCTGAACCCGTACTTCACTCCATAACTCAATCTTTTTGGTAGTCAGATTCCAAACACGAAAATTTGGTGTAGCATATCCAAGGAAGAAACCCTCGATAGCTTTCGCTCCAAACTTTCCATCCGGATCAATCATAGTGCATGGACCACCAAAAGGTTCTAGAATTGAAAGATCTGGTTTCCTTTTCTGTAGAAGTTCGAAACAAGTCTTGCCATGTCTCTTAACCGTAAGAACTCGGTTTAATGTGTAGCAAGCAGTCGACACAGCCTCTGCCCAGAACTGAACAGGAAACGACGACTCTACCAGCATTGTTCTTGCAGTTTCAATTATCGTCCGATTCTTCCTCTCCGCGACACCATTTTGTTGTGGAGTGTAAGGAGAACTGTATTCATGAAGAATGCCTTTAGAAGTACAGAACTCGTCCATAATCCGGTTTTTGAATTCAGTTCCATTGTCGCTTCTGATCCTCTTAACTTTCAACGAGTAGAGATTTTCCAACATTGTAAGAAGATCCTTGAGGATTTGAGGAGTATCACTCTTGTGTGCCATAAAAGCTACCCAAGAAAATCTAGAGTAGTCATCAGTAACTACTAAACAATACACATCTCCGAACGTTGTTTTGTGTTTCATAGGTCCAAAGAGGTCCATATGAAGACGTTCGAGAGGCATGCCAACAGTGTTGATTTTCTTCAAAGGGTGAGACTTCTTTGTTTGTTTCCCTTTCTGGCACGAAACACAGATATCTTGTAGATGAAAACTTCTCACGGGTACGCCATTCACAAGATTGTTTTTCACCAAATGGTTCATTTTTCTCAAGTGAATGTGTCCCATTCTTCTGTGCCAAGATATAGACTCCTTCTCCGTGGCTTTCGAGACAAAACATGTGACTTGTGCAGAAGTCGTAATCGCTTGACTCATATCAAGAACATAAAGATCATTGATTCTTGGAGCCGATAAGAGAATCCATTCATCAGGAATTGTGAAACCAGGTTTAAGCACATAACAACCGGCATCATCAAAATGCACGGTGAACTTTTTATCGCAGATTTGCGACACACTGAGAAGATTATGATCAATTTGACGAACATAATTGATCTTATCGAAACATACCACACCATTGGAAATCATTCCCTCTCCAGTGATGTAACCGCCTTTGTCTCCAGCGAAAGCAACATAGCCTCCTTTAATGTTTCTCACATCATATAGAAGCCGTAAGTCGCCCGTCATGTGCCTAGATGCCCCACTATCAACAATCCAATGACTATTAATAGTTCCTCCTGGAACATCCTGCACATATCATCCAATGATTAGTTAAGGATGGGGATCCAAGCCAATGTGGTCTTGGGTCGTCCCTGAGCATCACGAATAGTGATCTCGATTTGTTGATGGTTTTCCAAACAAACAGCTCCCCCTGAACCTTCACTCTTCCTAGGTTTCCAAGTTTGTTTTTGTTTCCCAGATTGAGTTTTGTAAACAAATTTTGAAATTTCTGGTTTTACAGGTGAACTTGGTTCCCTTGGAACAGAATTGACCTTAGGTTTTAAAGCCTTTTCTATTTTCTTCACATTTTGATGTCGTTGTTTCGATTCCTGTTCTTTAATAGTTCTTTTATCATGTTTAGGTGAAACAGGACGACATTTAGAGTGAATCGATTCAGGTGATGCTCTTTCAACAAATTTCGCTTTCGGAGTGTTAGCACAATCTTTGATGATGTGCCCAAACTCTCCACATTTAAAACACGTTCTCCTCTCAACAAACTTAGGAGAACTGGATCGACGATCAGATGTCGAATTTGTATAACCTGAGGTACTAGCTTTTTCATCACACCCGTTTGAATGTTGAGTGTAATTGTTTTGACTATCACGTTTTAAAATTTTGACTTGTACAAAATCAGTATTTGACTTGTTAGCAAAAGTCTCAATTTTATCTGTACCCCTCGATTCCACAAATTTGACATTGCTGTTTTTCTTCTGATAACGAGCCCCTTTTGTTTCAAATTTTGAGTTGGAAACATTTGACAATTTAGCTCGTTGATCTGATTGTTTACCCTTAGAAGCAATAGGTTGTTGCTTTGAAGGTGATTTCTGATTTCCAAATTTCTTTTTAATTTCAGTCTTAGGAATTGGATTACATTGAGTCACATTAACTCCCTGAATCGACTTTCCCTTGAACTTACTTGTGTTATTTTCAAAAACATTATCAATCAATGAAGGATTGACATTTTTAATTGGAAAATCATTATCTGAATAGATTTTAGAGTCACCAACCAAAGTGTACAACACAATATTACTTTTAACAGTAGACACAGGATTTATCACTTGTTGAACAACAGGTTGAACAGCAGGGGTAGGAGGATCACACAAAATATGATTCTCAATTGGAACTTCTACTCCTTTAAGTTTGTCAAGTGATTTATCCTGTTTATTCACATCTGATTCAGATTCATCATCCGACGACTCATAGTCCTCAATGGTTGGAGGACCTTGTTTCGTAGATGTTGACTCTTTTTGCTCAGAATTTGTACTTGGAGAATTGTCCGATTTGAATCCTAGGCCAGTAGTTACTTCCTCATAATCAAGAGGCACACTGGATTCAAACCGTGGCATTTCTTCTTCATCAGGCATATAAGTATAATCATGTCTCAAAGGGGGCGGACACTTCTTATACCCAACACCTCTCTTGTTTCCCTTTAGTTGTTGAACATCAATAATGTGATCGAGCACAAATCGGGAGTTAGAGTAACTCTCCAATTTTTGCTTGATTGCATCATGCTCACATTTGGCAATGGCTAGTTCCTTTTTAGTTTCCTCAACAATGTTAATGTATTCATTTATACTAACTTGTTTATGATAAACAGTTTTTGTCACTTCGGAAACGTTTTTCTTTTGAATTTCAATCATAGATTTAAATTCTTTTTCGTTTCGAATCAAAGCCATATTCGCTTCTTTGCATTTAGCCATTTCAACAACTAAACTCTGATTGTGAATATGAATCGTGTCACATTCAAGTTTTATTCTATCAAATTCACTTTTCATATACTCACAATCTCTACAGTTGATAAGAATTTCAGATTTTACCTGACTTGTAGAAGCTGAGACATTTGCCATAAAGGCAGTCTGATAAGAGAAAGATCCGTCTTCAGAAAAGAACTTCTCCATTTCTTTAGATACTACCTCAGCCTTCTTGATCAGAACTGATTTCTGCCATTTCAAATCTTCTGCTTCATTCAATAAGTCATCAAGATTAGAACTTGCTTCTTTGCTCACATCAGATTCAGAGCTCGAAGTAGAACTTTCTTCATCAGAACTCCCGGAATTACCAGAACTGTCGTCACTATCAGAAAATTCTTCCTTATGAACGTGCTTGATGTGATTGATTATTTTTGCATAACACGCCGTTCCTCCTTTATCTTGATCACTTTCCCCAAGTTGTAAAGACCAATTAAACCCTTCATCAGCTTGTACGGTTAATGCACGACTTTCATTTGATGGTCCAGACTGATTCTGGTTAGTGGTGTTGTTTACAGCCACTATCCCTTTTCCACGATTATCTTGATTAGCATTTGAAGTACTCGTCTGATTACGGAATGGGTTCTGATTGCCTTGTCTGCTTGGTCGAGTGCACTCACGTTTGAAGTGACCCTTTTCCCCACAATTGAAGCATGTAACTGCTTCTTTATCAAAACCGTACTTTGTATCTTGTTTGCTTTCCAAAGAACTTCTTCCTGTTCGAACCATAAAGTCCTTCGCCCTTCTAACAGCACTTGCGAATGCCCACTTTATATCCATCAACTCCATTTCATCACGGTTGATTTGTAGATAGTCTTCGTTGGTTAAATTGATGTTTCCAATTTGACCTGCGACCAAACCGCAGTAAGCACTGACCATGGTATTAATAAGTTCCATATGTTCCTTTGCTACTTCAATGCTAACATTTGAGAGGTTTGATGTATCAACTTTGACTGTGTTAGGGTTTGGAGTTGGAGGATTGTTGGTATAATGAGCTTGCTGTTGTTGTTGTGGTTGGACTTGTTGTTGTGGTAGGACTTGTTGTTGTGGTAGGGATGGATTAAAACCTCCTCCTAAATATGCTTGAGGTGGAGTAGTATTTACTGGAGGTATAAAAGGAATAAAACCTCCTCCAGAATAAGTCTGAGTTTGTTGAGGAAACGGAGAAGAGTTTGTATCTGATACAAACGCCGTTTGTAACTTTGGTTGCCTCAGACTAGCTGACGGGTCAAAACCTCCACCATTATACATTTCAATGTTCTGAGGAGCAGCAATGCGTTTTGCTTTTCGGATTTCTTCATCATTTTTATGTTCCAGCTTCTGTACAAATTCATAGATAGTTATGGTGTCAGCATCTAGAATACCTGTATGTTTTAGAAGCTCAATGTATGGACTCCACTTTGGTGGTAGAGAATCAGCAAATCGTGCACAAACTTCCTTTTGAGTTGCATTAACAGCATAGGCATACATCTCACTAATCAAATGATAAAACCGTGTGGTCATTTCATTTAGAGTTTCGTTTTCCAAGAACTGGAATGATTCGAACTCTTTCTTTAATAAATCATGCCGTGTCTTTCTGGAAGCTGCGTTTCCTTCTCCTCTTGTCACCAAACAATCCCATAGGGCTTTCGTGTCCGTACAATAAGAAAACTGATGATAGATATCTTTATGAAGTGCTTGAGTAAGAACAGCAAATGACTTTTTCTCAAATTCATATGCTTTCTTGTCATTTTCCTGCATGTTAGTATAACCTTCGGCCGTTGACGCTGCTACTTCAAGAGCATCATTGCGTTGAGTAATGAAACACCTCCAAATATCCGTGCTTTGACCTTGAACATATGTAATGAATCGACCTTTCCATGATGGAAACTCGTTCATATGATTCAACTTTGGCGAGCGATTGTTACTACCCGTTTCGCTCTCGCTAATCAGAAGATTTTGAATGTTTTGGTTCTGATTGGATGCCAAAGCCCATTGTCCGGCACTTATAGTTGGTTGACCATAAACACTCTTCACCCACGCTGCTGCGGACGACGGATCTTCACGTGGTCTAGAATCCATACTCCAATCCCATGGACTAGTACAACTCATATTTGATGTATGTATGATAGTACCTGCACAAATTCTTGAAAACAAACAGTAAGCAAGCTGATATAAGTCTTCTGTTTAAAACAGATCTGTTTTCGACGAAACAGAGTTCACGAAACAGGTTTGTTTCGTCTGAATGAATGACGACGAAACAGACTTGTGATAATTGTGATTCGTGGCGAAACAGAATTTGTTGCGTCAAAGATATTGTGGCGAAACAGACTTTTGATTCGTCAAAGGGGTTGCGACGAAACAGATGTGATTCGTCGGCTGTGTGTTTCGTCAAAACTGGGTAAAAGTCAGTTGGTTTAGATATTTAAAATATCTACTGATCAGTCAAGGATAAGAAGAGACAACAAGATATTTAACCTGACACAAGGTATGTTTGTTACTTCTTATTTTCAACGAAACAGGAACTGTGACCAATGATCAACTTTTACACAAAAGTCAAGTAATATTATTTTAAGTTCAACACTTGATTTAAACAATTTAAACAGATCAAATTCTCAGCTTATCTAAGAACAACTATGAATATTTCAAGAACACATCCAAGAACATGAGTTTTCCGATGAGTTTTCCGATCACCGATAAATTTCCGAAACACGAAAATATACTAGATTTTCACTAAAAACCCGGTTTAAAGCATAAACAAACAATCTAACTTAGGTTTTTGATAAAAATCTGTAGCAAACAACACTAAAACAGCAGATTTATGAATATTTTTCAGAAAATATTAATTTTTCAAGAACAAGTTTTTCAGAAAAACACACACAAAATACTTGATAAAAACCGAACAAGTTTGATTTTAAACAAGGATAAGAGCCAATGCTCTGATACCACTTGTAGGTCCCGAAATCTGAGGATCGATTACGAACCGAATCTCTTGTTTATAGTAAACACGGTTACGCGTGCGGAATCCACGTAACTATGCCAAATCAAACATATATAGCATAAATAACAACGGATTAATCAATGAAACACAATCTATTGATTAACGGGATGAGAACCGATAACAACTGATACAAACACAGTTCAGACTAAATTTCGGCAGAGTTTTGTTACTATGGTCTGTTTCTCATCTCTGAGTTCAAATGAACACAAAGTGTTGCTTATATAGTCCCTTGGCCACTGATGTCGACGAAACACACAAGTGTTTGACGAATCTGAACATGGGCCAGACATTGGGCCTGGAACAGCCCAATATATGACGAATCAAGGTCTGATTCGTCATGACCTTCAACGAATCAGAAGTCTGATTCGCCATGAAGTGTTCCGACGAAACAGAAGTCTGTTTCGTCGAGGACTGCAACTGTTGTGTTTGTTCCTGTTAACAGACAGCAACAATCAGCAACATATAAACATAGTAATGACAAAACTACCCTTTAATGCAACATGCATTGTTCATAATACATTACATACCAAAAGAGACAAATAAGTTGTACACAAGTAGATAGGAGGATATCTGACTTGGTCAACATAACATACAGACTCGATAATTAATAAAAGACCATATAAATTACATCGTTAAAACAAGACTAGTTACAGACACTAAAAATGCATCAACAAAAGGTCCTAGATGGTGAAAATCAGTTGAAAAAAAATAAGAAAAGAGTTAGAATTTCACTTATATTTCAAACACAGCCATTTTCTCTTCAATGGTATGTCCACTTTTAAACACACTTTTAAAAGATTAATAATATATCAAAATATTAGTTGTGTGTGAGAGGGGTGCACAAGGTTTCTTCTGTTCATGTTTGAAATATTGGACGACCAAGCAAATGTTCGTTTCTGGACGTTTTCTCCACCGCATCTGTCCGATACATGGGTATACTATATACAAGACTTGTATGCATTTCAGTAGTCGATTAGTATTATTCAGCTCAATACATGTTTCCATGTGATATCATATATTCGTTTATTGCTCAATATGTGTTTCCATGTCTCTATACTTATAAATCAAAATAAAAGTACACGTGTCTGGTTGGTGTTCAGCCTCCCACATTCCCTTTACCACTTAAATTGATGACACATGTAGGTTTTTTATGCAATTAGTATGAAAAGACGTGTTCAAAGTTTTCCTACAGTTTGTTGATTCTCTATTTGCAAACCCTATTTCTTTTTGACCTCGCCATTGCTACCACAACCTCTCAGTTTCGTTTCAATCAATCAGGTTCACTTTTGATTATACTATCCATTGGCATCTCAATACTCAATGTTTCTATTAGAGTGTTTACATAGAGTTAGTTAGTTCAGTTTGTTACTAGTTCGTTATGTTTGTTCCACCCCGTCTTCTATATATATGGGGGTTTACATTGTATAATTGAGATTGATGATATGAGGCCTGATTAGTTTGAGCATGATACTTACCTTTATGATATCAGAGTTAAGAGCTCTTGTGACACTTCGTTTTTCGGCCAGATTTTGGTAGGCTTTTAGGTCTCCGGCCAAATTTCGATCATCTTTTTGTTCTCCGTCGATCCATTCGTCTTCTCCAGCAAAGTAATGACTTCTTCGTTTGGATCCTATTTTCTGCTTTCTTCTTCATATTTCCTTCCATTTCTGTTCTTCTTCGACCCCGATTTTGTTTTTTTTTTTGAAGATTCTACAATGATTTTGTCTTCTTCCTCATCTGATACAAACAATATTCTACCAAATATGACAAACTCAATCAAGATTAATCGCATCAAGGTCAATTGTAAAGTCATCAATTGAATTTTGTAAATGACAGATCTAATCAGTTTTTCTCTGGCAATAATATTCATGCTCACGGAGGCAAAGTCATGGTCACCAATAGAAATTTGTTTTTTAGAATTTCTTTATTGCAAAGTCATGGTTACGACATCGATGGTCGTGGTAGTGGTGGACGATGGTAGAATTGTAATGCTTTTGAACATTTGTTTGAGGCTAGGGTTCCACAATTCTACAATGTGAATCAGGGTACTGAGGAATGTTATGACACTTTGCGAGATAACTATGGTGGTCAGTCTAATTAAACACATCATGGTTATGGTGGTTCACAGTTGTTAAATGATGGTGCTCACATTGCCGATGAAAGTTTTGAATCTAGGGTTTCATTTGACTTCTATAAAGTTAAACCATGGTGGTGACGTTATACTGGTGTTGTCCCAAATTCTAGTTGGGTTTCCTATTTCCTCATAATGGGCCTGCTACTACTATTAAATGCTACTCACAATCTAGTTATGTTAGTGGATCTTCTGCATTTACAATGTTCGGACCTAATGCAGTTGCTTTTAGTTCACAAAATTACTCTACATGGTCTGATTAGAAGCCCAATTCTCCGCATTTTGGTTTCACTACCGGTCTCCCGAGCATACGCGAGTAGACTGATTTGTGGATTCCTGATTCAGGCGCTACTGCTCATATGACTGCGGACTCTTCCATTGTCTTTGATGAGGTTCTCTACACCGTCTCCGAGCGAGTCTTTGTAGGCAACGGCATGTCTCTTACCATTTCTTACATTGGCAACACTTTACTTCAATTTTCTGATCGAGATCTTGTTCTTAGACATGTACTTGTTGTTCCTGGCTTCACCAAGAACTTATTTTCCATTACAAAGCTTGTTATTGAACACCCCATAGCTATTATTTTCTCGCATCATGGTTTGTCCATTCAGAATCTTGATAGACAGCTCCTCCACCACACGCGTGGTAGCCCACATTAGCTATATTCACTAGCTACTTTCACATATGTTTCTTGTGAGACTTGGCATTCTCGGCTAGGTCATCCATCTAGTGATGTTTTGTCTAGATGTTCATTTTTACATCTGACAAATAAAACCACACATACACATTGTACTGCTTGTAGTGTTTCGAAATCGATTAGATTGCCTTTTACATCGGTTGTATCCCATTCTACTTTACCTTACATATTATACATTGTGATTTTTGGGGTGCCTTGCTAGTTTTTTTTATCAAGCTGGTTACCAATATTTCATCACGTTTATTGATGAGTTTAATCTATTGACATGGATTTATCCTTTGACACATCGTTCTCAGGCGGTTGATTACTTTCGCCATTTTAGACCTCTTGTTAAGAACCATTTCTCCTACACCATCAAACATCTTCAGTGCAATGGTGCACCTGAGCTTATTCGTGGCCTTATGGCTAGATATCTTTCTGATTCTGGTATTGCTTATTGTAGTCCTTATATGCCTAAATAGAATGGGGTTGCTGGGAGGAAAAACCGCCATCTTTCTGAGGTAGCTCGAGCTTTATTGTTTCATCCTTGACTACCAAAGAAATTCCAGGATGATGCATATGGCACTACTGCTTTTCTTATCAACCGGTTACATCACCGGTTCTTCATCACTCATTTCCTTATGAGATTCTATTTGGTTCTCGTCCTGATTACTCTATTCTTTGTACTTTTGGGTGTCCGTTCTATCCATTTCTTGGTGACACATGAGCAGATAAACTCTCACCCTAGGCTGCTCCATGTATTTTTGTTGGCTATGCACCTTCTCACCTTGGATATCTCTGTTATGATCTTCATGCATCTCGTACGTATACATCTCTTCATGTTCGATTTCATGCGATGATTTCTTATATTCCATAGATTTTTACTACCCCCACATATTCCTCTGTTTCTATTCCATTCAATATCCCTCCACCTTTGTTTTCGCCTTTTGTTTCTTCTTCCACTTCGTCTCCTTCTACCTCATCATCTCCTATTATTCCTTCTTTATCATCTCCTGTTATTTCCTTACCTGTTTTTTCTTCTTCTCTTCCTCATCCTCCTTCTTCTCTTCCTCATCCTCGTGTTTCGACTCATACGATGATTACACGTACTCATGATCACATACGACATCCTCGCTATTTTCTTGATCATGTTCTCTTTCACGCTTCTACTATTCACACCACTGAGCCCTCCACATTTAGACAGGCTCAACAATGGTCTGTTTAGTGGATGCGATGTGTTCAAAGATTGATGCTCTATATGCCAACCAGACTTGGCATTTGGTTCAGGCTCCCACTGATTCCAACATCTTTGGTTGCAAATGGGTTTATAGGATTAAGCATAATCGTGATGGTTCTGTGAGTCACTACAAAGCCCATATTGTTGCTAAGGGCTTTCACTAAACTGAGGGTGTTGACTACACTAAGACTTTTAGTCCTGTAGTCAAACCCACTACTATTCGTCTTGTTCTTTCAGTCGCCTTTTCTCATGGGTGGTCCTTTCATCAGGTTGTTGTCAGCATTGCATTTTTAGATGGAGATCTTTTGTAGATTGTGTAAATGACACAACCCACAATCTTTTTTTACTCATTTGGACCTCATTATGTATGTCGTCTACAGAAGGCTCCATATTTCCTATAGCAGGCACCTAGAGCTTGGTTTTCCAAGCTATCTACTGCTCTTCTCGCTGGTGGTTTCACTCGGTGTATTTTAGATGTATCTCTCATTGCTTACAATCAGGATTCAATACTTTGTTATGTCTTGATCTATGTTGATAACATTATTATTACTGGGAGCACTTCTGACTTTGTTACCGGATTGATTGGGCGCTTACATTCTCAGTTTAGGTTTAGGATTTGTGTCAGTTATCACATTTTCTGGGTATCTGACGGGTGGTCCATAGGACAACCCTTAATGATGTTAAAAGATGAAATTATCCCTCACTTGATCGTGAAATTATCTTGAATTAGATAACTACGAATGCTTATGTTTCAGGTACAGTTCGGGAGCTAAAAAGGGATAAAACGCAGCTTTGGATGGTTTGGAGATGAACGGGTCGTGCGTGGAAGGAACGAAGAAACAAAACACATGAATCAGGGCTCCACCGTAAATTACGGTGGCCACCGTAATTTACGGTGGCCCTGAAACATGCCATTTTCCCACCGTACTTCAGGAGAGATCTACCGTAACAAGTTGATGTCCACCGTAATTTACGGTGGAGACCGTAAATTACGGTGGAGGCTGCGAGGAAAAGTGTAACTGCCTTCATTAAAACCGTTTTTGGGTGTCTTTTCACATTATCTCATCATTGGACGTTTTCTCTGAGTTTTGGGGGCGATTTTGGCTGGTTCTACCTTGTTCCAAACAATTCTAAACATTTAGTTCTTGTTTTTAATTCGTATGAACTTGAATTTTGATGTTATGATGATCCACCAAACAATGTCCGGCTAAACTTTCGGTGATCATCTTAGGTGAAGGTTTTTTATTGACTTTTGTGTGTTGAATCTTTATTTCTAGAATAATAGACTTGGTATGTTGCTATGTTTATTATAATGCATGAATGTTTGGTTGTAAAGTGTTAATTGATGTTTTGTTCCTAATCTAAATCGTACGTTCTTGGTGTCGTTGACAATCGAGATATCACGGGAAGGGTTAGGGTTGGATATTGGTTAATTGATCATCGGGTAACAACCTCGCGTTTACATAATCCGAGTACTTCGTTCCCTTTTATCACAACAATCGTTGATGCATGAGTTATGTCTATGTAACTCTTTCTAGTTTGATTTATGCACAATTGTTATTGGAAACCGGAACCTAAGATGGTCATTTTCTCTTAATCTGTTAAACACCCAATTTTGATTTGCAATTAGCTAGTAATTTAGTTTTCTAAAACAAACAATCCAAATCAGTGAATTTACTATTCTTGCAATTTAGTTTAACTTAGTTAATTTAGATACACTTTTAAATAACACATATTCCACAAACTCCCTGTGTTCGATACCCATTTACCACTATCTATAGTTGTTATTTGGATTAAATTTGCGTGTACTACGACAGCACGTCAAATTTTGGCGCCGTTGCCGGGGAGTTGTGCGCAACGTGTGTCAGTTTGCTAGTTTTGCTTTGTTATTTTCGGGTTTACACTGGTGTGTTTAGTGTGCAGGTTCTACAGGTGCATGCATACTAGAGGCTCTCACAAGTCGTCACCATTGTCATTTAATCCGGAGATTGAAAGGACGTTAAGGCAAAACCGTGTTTTAGTAAGAGAAAACAGAATTATTGGTTCACCTACTTCACCCATTACACCACGAAACATCATGCAAGAATCTCAAATACCACCCACAACGGGTCAAACGACCTCATCATTTACACCTACTTCCGCACAACCATCACCAAACACAACCATACCAAATTCCACTACAATTCCTACTCCACCTCATGACACTACACCAACCAATACTACACAACCGATTACTACTCAAGTTGAACCCAATCTTACCTTTAGTCCTTCATCCACAATACCACCATTGTCACACTTCTTTCCCCCAACTACGGGTCAATCATCTTCTAATTACCCAATACCACCCAATTCAACCATTGTCCATGCCACTTCAACATTTAGACCATTGAACCAATCGGGTTTCCATTACTCCACTCTTCCCTTTGGGCAATCCTCGGGTATTCAAGGGGATGGATATGATGATGGCTATGAAGAGGAGTTTAGATGGTATGAAGAGGAAGGGTATTACTATGGGGTGATGGAGGTTACTTGGGACCTCAAGGAGGAGCGGGTCAACAAAGTCAACCGATTCAACAATTTCAAGATACGAGTAGACTACCGGTTGGGGTGCAACACATTAGACCACAAGGGCCGCAATTACAACGCCCCACACTGCTACAACAAGTGCGCCCTCAAAATATGCAACCACAATTTCAACGACCGATTCCACAACAACCACAAATGCCACAATACCAAGTTCAACCACCCTTTGCACCTCAAGGGCCTATGCAAATGGGTCAACCAAGAGCACCATTGGGTGCACCTCAAAGACATCATCGGGAGGTTGTACGGGGAATTGAAGCTCACTTCCGGCCCATTATCACTAACAATCCTTCGCCGGTAGTGATTCCTCATCATGCGGATGGAAGAACTTTTGAAGTAAGAACAACCGCCCTCCAAAGTCTACCAAAGTTCAAGGGGTTAGCAACGGAAGAACCCTATTTTCATTTAGAGACATATGACTCCATTTGTAACACTATAGGAGGTCAAGGGTTTTCTTTGGATGATGTAAAGTTGGTTCTCTTCCAATTTTCTTTGGAAGACAAGGCAAAGAGATGGTTTCATACGCTACCCTCCGCATCGATTTTTACATGGGCCGATATGCAACAAATATTCTTGGATGAATATTACACTTCTCAAAAGACTAATGATGCAAGGAGAGGTTTGAGAAGCTTCCAACAACAATCGGGGGAGATGTTTCATGAAGCCTTCGAGAGGTTTAATATGATGTTACGGAATTGCCCTCATCATGGGATCCAATTATGGGAGTTGTTGAATGCATTTCATGAAGGGTTGAGTTCAGAGGATGCACGGGATTTGATGTCGATCACCAACGGTACATTCGGTACGAATTATGAACATGTTGATTGGGAATTTTTAGAACAAATGGCGGTGAATTCCAAGAGGAAGGCTCAATCTTCAAGAAGGGCAAGGCACGTGATTCAAAGGCCCCAAGTGCATGGAGTAGAGAGTGGTAACGTTCAAACCACAAATCAAGTGTACAATGTGTGCACTAATTGCAATGAAATAGGCCACACGGAGGAAGTTTGTGTAGTAGGGGTGGTTGATGAGCAAGTAGAGGAAGTGAATGCAATTCAAGGAGGGGGTGGTCGAAATTTCAATATGAACTCCAACACCTATCATCCCGGGTTACGAAACCATCCTAATTTCCGCTACGGGAACGCGGCGAACCAAGCTAACCCGAACTTTCAAGGAGCTCAAGATAACTTTGTACCTCGTCAACAATACAATCAAGGCAATTATCGGGGTGGAAGCAACTATGGTTATCAAGGGCAATTTCAACAAACGGCTCAAAGTGGTTCGGGTCAACCTTCGTCAAGCGGGAATGAAGTCATGGATATGCTTCGGGCTATGCAACAAGATATGCAAAAACGGAATCAACTAGATGAAGTCCGGATGCAAAAGGATGAAGTTCGTGACAAGAGTATCCAATCACTAACAACCCAAATGGGTCAATTGGCAACCGATGTGGCGGAATTGAAGAAAAGCAAGGGTCAACTTCCTAGTGACACTAAGGTAAATCCTTCACATGGTTCGTCACGAGGTAATGTTAATATTAGTCATGTTAGTGTTTTGAGAAGTGGCAAAGAATTTAAAGCAAATTTGTCTCCAGGTTTGGTCGAGGGGCTAGTTGAGGATGTTACGGGTAATGAGAGTGATGATGATGATGTTTCACCGGTTAAACCTAAAGAATCAAATGTTAAAAAACCTGGTTTGGGTGAAAATGAAAGGAATGAAAAAGATGAGGGTGAACCGAGTCAAGTTCCGTTTCCATCGGCTTTACTTGACCCGGGTAGGAAAAATTTTATTGCATCAAGAGGTCCCCAAAAAGAAGAATTGTGGGACATGTTTAAACAAGTAAAAATTAATCTTCCACTACTTGATGCAATAAAACAAGTACCCGCTTATGCTAAATTTCTAAAGGAATTATGCACACAAAAGAGGCAACAAAAGAAGAAAATGCCTAAGCGGGTGGATTTAACCGGGCAAGTGAGTGCAGTTTTGAATGGGGAGCTTCCTCCTAAAATCCAAGATCCGGGCACGCCATTAATTAATATTCAAGTTGGTAATTTTCAAATGGCAAAGGCGTTACTAGATCTTGGAGCCGGAGTTAGTATTTTACCGGGGGGCTTATATGACCAATATGATTTTGGTCCGTTAGCAAGGGTGGAGACAACGGTTGTTTTGGCCGATTTGTCTCATAAGCTACCTCGAGGGATGGTTCAAAATGTGATTGTTAAAATTGATGAGTTCTATTACCTGGTTGACTTTTTAGTCTTGGACTACTCATCCGCGGACCCAAAACAATAACAAAATGTAATTTTGGGTCGGCCATTTTTTAGCACCGCGCATGTTGTGATCGATTGTAGATTTGGTACAGTCAATATGACTTTTGGGAATCAAAAAATGCGCTTAAATGTTTTTACTAACAATTCTAATGCTAATGGTGTTGATGAGTGTTTCATGGCAGATTTAGTTGACGGATGTAACCCGCTTGAGTATGAGGAGGATGGTATGGATGTTTGCTTGTGTGATTTTTCTAAACAGGTACATGCTTATGCACTACGGGTTGAAGAGGAAAAACAGGATGCTATGGCCTTGAAAGAAGGTCGACCACCATGGACTCGCTAATTCGAAGGCTTGCCGGTGGAGATAAATTCGGGTACTAAACCATCATTAGAAGAACCACCGAAGTTGGAACTCAAAGACTTGCCGAGCCATTTGAAGTATGTTTTCTTAGGGGATAGTGACACTCTACCGGTCATTATTGCCTCTAATCTAGAGTTGGCGCAAGAGCAAGCATTGTTGGAAGTTTTGAAAGAAAACAAGGGAGCTATTGGATGGACGATTGCCGATCTCAAAGGAATTAGTCCATCAATTGTCATGCATAAGATAATCACCACCGAAGATGCAAAACCAACACGAGAAGCTCAAAGGCGATTGAATCCGAACCTACGAGTAGTAAAAAAAGAGGTAATCAAATGGTTGGACGCGCGAATCATCTATCCGATTTCGGATAGTGCTTGGGTGAGTCCCACCCAAGTTGTGCCTAAGAAGGCCGGTATTCAAGTAGTCAAGGACGAAAATGGTGAACAAATTGCCA